>VOQJ01013100.1:0-15644 GCA_015052665.1 Apistogramma diplotaenia
CAGCAGTTGTATTTCTAGCTTAGTCTTCTCTAGCTGCATGTTTAGGTGTTCTTTTTGAATGCAAAGGTTTCAATCTTTTCCTTCAAGTACAGCTGTTTCACAGGTAGCTTTAGGGACAGGGAACATTATAAAATTGCAGTTGCATTTCTAGTCTCTCATATGAGGTTCTGATCAAAGGTTCAGATTCTTACAGAAGAAAGTTGAGCTCCGTATGACGTCATTCTAGTTCCGGTGGCGAGTAATATAGACTGCGTGTCTTCTTGGCTTCGCCCGTTTCCATGGTGAATCGTGTTATCTGCCTTCCATTGATGAGGGCTTCTTTTATACTCGCGCTCTAACGTAACTCAGGGGTAAGTTGACTCAGAGTTAAGTTACCCAGTTGATATCCCCTGTTCTGAAACCGAAAACTCAGAGTATCACAGAGCGGGGTAAGTTGACTCAGAGTATCTGCCTTCTACCCAGGGTTTGTTAACCCTGCTTTCTGAAACGGGGCCCAGGACTGAGAATATGACTAAATATGCTCAATGGAAAATGTACTAGAAGCAATATAAAACCTAAGGATCTCAGAAAAATAAACAAAACCTCTAAGTCCTGAAAACTCAAAAACACTGCGCAACTGACCCAGGATCCTGAGAAGTATTCTTAACGCAACTAAAAAGGTGGAAGTTTATTCCAATATGACATAGCTTGATCCAATACATGAAACTTGGTGAAAAGAATCATGAGATTGTTCCCTATTAATGTGCCAAATTTCACAGCTTTTTACCATAAGGCATAGCAGAAGAAAAGGTAGAAATATTATGCTTTTGCTGCTTGGCCTCCTAAAACCATCATCTTGGTGGCAGCAGGATGACTTTACCTCTCAAAAGCATCGTGCCTGAACACCCACACCTCACTTCTTAATCATTAATTTATCCAGATATTCCCCACAACAGCCTATTTATAGAAGGCTTCACCAAACATCTCTGTGCTCATTTTCAAAGTGCAGCTGAAGTAAAAGGTAGAGTCTACGTGGTGGTGCAATATTTTCAGCTTTCTCACAACATGCTTTCCCCCACTTTATTCTTGTTTTACCAAATCTTTCAGTTTCTTTGACACTTGAATTATATTCTTCATTGTCTTCCACAAACTACAGCCAGTACACTGCAACACATATGCTGTGATGAAGTAATTAGTGTGAGTTGTTTAGTGACACAAATAGATGTATCTCCACCTTAAAGAGAGGCGCATCAAGAAATTAAGAGAATAGCATTTAATAGGATGTAATTGTGTTCTTTCAGAGGGTTGTTTTAGGTTATAAAAAACATAGTCTCATCCAGTAAAAACAGTGACTGTAGTAACATTACCCAGCCAGGGATGATAAGAAGATCATGAGGATAGTGGTGCATGTCCGTCATTAATCCATTAATCACAATAATTTTGTCGTTCATTAGTCAGCATGCTTGAATATTCACAAATCATGATCAGAGGTAAAATCCGACTGAAGTCAGCACGTGTCTCAGGTAGTGATTGTTCATACTGTATGCCTGTGATGCATAAACGCACATTGCACTTACATGTGCATGTGGACAGAATATTTATGGAGCGGCACTGACCTGAGTCCTGAATGTGAGCTTGATATATTCAAGTGTGTGGCCAATCAAATATTCTATGCATATGTGATTAGTATGCTGGTTTCATAGCCTCCACTGTTCTCAGTTGGCTTTTGACAATATTGTATAACCTTGCTGCCAAAATAGCATTAGCGAGGTCAGCCACTGATGTTTGACAATAAGGTCTGACCTTGATGGGATTTCAGTCAAGTTTCTCTTCACTAAACCGGGAAAACCATGGACTTTGCTTTAACTGTGACAGATCTATAACCAGACTTTCATCAGTAAGCCATCGTAATTTGAAGTCCTAATGCTCAAATTTTAATTATTATTCAACCATGTAAAGCAAAATTACTAAATATGTTTGGCAATCAAATAGTTATTCATTAATTTTTATATTAGGTTTGAATCCCAGTTTCTGTCTATTTTTATTTAATCCTTTTAAAAGCTCAGCGAGAGAAATAAAGCCATTGATTTTCGGACGTGTGTTGTCTAGTTTGTGATTGAAGAAGTTGTTCGTTTTCCTTGGATGTGGAGCAAAGACAGGCATTCACTACAGAGAAGATTAACAAAGTCAGACAAGTTAAAAATCTAATAGAGAGGAACATCCATTACTGAATGGACCACCAGTCATGCCAAGAAAAGGCCATTAAGAAAAGCATGGACTCAGCTCCCTGTGGAAAACATTTGCGAGAGGAGCTCACTAATGGGTCAACAGAGAGGACTGTTTTCATCACTCAAACTAATTGGCATCTGTGAATCTGTAGCTTAAAGACGGAAAAAGGGAACATGCTCAATGGTATTGATTGTGTTTTCTGTGAAGGAGTGCAGATGGATGATTTCAGAGCTCAGTGATGCAATACACCAGATGAACATGCTCTCCACACATGAACAGAGGTCTAGTTCAAGTTACAATGTTGGCTTTACTGCCTTTGAAAATATGTCTCACCTTTTGCATTGGAAACCTTTTAAGTTTTACATAGAAACGGCTACAATCCAGAATTGGTGACAAATCGGGACAGTTTTAAAGTTTGAGGCACTACTCTGTGTATCAAAATGGTGTCTTCGACCCTACATAGACTGCTAATGAGCTCTGTGCAAAGTGACCCATTATGTGCTTGCTCCCATTCTTCGGGCCATTCTCTTGATGTATGAGTCCACAGCAGTTATTATTTCCCATAGATTGAGTCCCATCACTCCTAAGTCCCCGTAATTATTTGTCATTCTCAATTCTTCTTTACTGCGGCCAAAATCACTGGATGGCAAGCATGCAGGAAATTGAGGCAAGTGAAGTCAAAGATAAATACGGTGTTTGCCATGCATCACTGACTGCATCAAATGCATAGCTGCAGAATGCTCAATAAAACTAATCAAACATGAATTTTAAGGGGTATTGACTTGGTAGGATTTGCAAGGGAAAGCATATTTGCATTTTCTTTTCTAAGGAAAAGAGTGTGTGAGTGTGTGTGTGTGTGTGTGTGTGGGGAGTTGAGGGGTGAGGGGGGGTCTGAAGATGGAAGATCATCTGCGTGGTGGTGCAAGGACAGAAAGGGTGTTTTTAAACAGACTCATATTTAAACATTGCACAGTCTCTGAAGCTAGATGCCTGTTTATTATATCAAAAGCCACTGCTGTTGTTCCTACTTTGAATCTCCACCCACCACACAGTACACACTATCCTCAACACTGCCCTCAACACAGGGCAAGGAGACACACAGCAGTGATGGATGACACAACAAAGGAAAAAGGGAGACTCAAATATATACACAAACAAGATAACGAGGGGAGTGGTAACAAATATAAACACAGTTAAATGAAGAAGAAAATAAAATACAAGTTTTAGTATTACTATTGCTTCCTCAGTTTTCACTGGAATTTGTTGTAAATTTTTATACTATAGAAGCTTGATTAACTGTCTGCATTTTTTGTTCTAGCTGCAGCGGCTGAAGCGCTCCCTCTCCTTCAAATCAGTCATACGCAGCAAGAGTGTGGACAACTTTTTCCAGCGCAGCAACGGTGATTCACGGCCACCTTCATGTCTAACTGCCACATCACCCCCACCACTGGGATCTCCTCCCCCGTTCTCTGAGTCCCCCCTGGCCTATGAGCGTTCTCCCTCACTCTCTCCATCTATAAGTCCAAACCCTTCGTTGTCATCACGCTCCCCATCCATCAGTCCTTCGCTGTCTGGAACCTCCAAAACCCAGCCAAAGTCTCAGGCCCCACCGGTGCACCTGGTCAAGACCCACTGTTTCCAGGAGCATGTCTTCCGTAGACCTACCAATTGCCAGCGATGCAAACATACAATCCAAGGTAGGTCAGCTGCATTCACAGAAGAAGACGCAACCACCCTCGGGGTGTAGGAATTGGCATGGCTTTTTTGTTACTTGCAACTGTCTGTTGGTGGAAACAAAAATGACAAACAGCAGGCAAATGTCACCTGAAATACAGCAACAAGCTGTTATTGTTGAGTGTTAATAGAATTTTTAAACACAGTTTTACTGTGCCTGTCTAAATGATCTGTTTCAGTTTTTCTACTTGTGGGTCAATTTGAATGTCATAGAGTGAATATTCCTAATACTAGCAAGCCCCCACGCCACGCACAGGAGACTGGGAACACACAAACACGCATAAGCTACTGTCATTATAGTATGATGCTCTAATGCATTACATCGTGACATTCCATTTGGTGTTCTGTTGAAAAGTACAAATATATGTGACTGTAGGATTTGTATAAAATATTTGTATATGTTATCTAGATGTTGGGGCTCACACAGCCCTAAGCAATGTTTACGCAAAGTCTCATCAAGATTTGGCCACTCGCTAAGATAGGGAACATACAAAGATGCTGTGATTGTTACAGTATATATGATGGTCATCTCAGTCACAGAGCTCTGGCTTCGAGCTTAAAAGCTGCACCCACCTGCTCTGCTATATGGGAGTCAGAAGGAAAGCTGGCTTATTAAATGGCTTATTTTGGACGGAACATGAGCTGAGGGGTGCCAAGATAAATAGGAATTATTTTGAACCATGATAGATGCAAAGTTGCTTGTTTAGAAATAAAAACACAGAGCTGGAAATGAGCATAATAGGTCCCCTTTAATGGGTTAAAGCTCGTTTCTCATAATTGCTCACTCACTGTGGGCAGTTGGCAGTCTATTTGCTCGGCAGAAAATGGTCCCAATGAAACCTACCAACAGCAGGCTCTGTGGGCTTGTTTCCTATGTTCATGGCTCCACTGGGAGTTGTTTTGCTTTTTAGTTCTATTGGCATGCTGACCTTTCTCGGCACTAATGTTTTTGTAAAATAGGATATACCAGTTACATCTACTGTACCAAACTGGTATCTTTGTACTCCTATGTCTTGGTCACCAGTGTAGGCTATTTTTAAACAATGTCAGTTTGCACATAAATGTTATTCCTGAAGGTGAATAATTCAGCCCTTTGTGACATTTGTTCTTGCATTTAACACTACACACAGGCCATTCCACTGAAAACATTTTGCATGGAAACCGCAAAGTATATGAGTGTCAGAGCTGGTTTATTTAATGTGTTCAATATGGTTCCCACAATGAGGCGCACATCTGGCACACCTCATTTTTGCTGCCATTAGAATTAAAAATTCAAACTAAAAACTCATTGAAAGCTACAGAAATATCAGCTATCAGGGTCCAGTTAACCAGGATGGCTGCATGTTAAAGTGTATTGTTTGGTGTCAATGCAGGAAACTCCAAGCAGGGGTTACGCTGTAAATCCTGTAAGATGGCCACCCACCTATGGTGCTCCTCCGAGCTCTCTCAGCAGCCCTGTAATGGCAAGGTAAGTAGACCTCAGATCAAACTATGAGGATCTTTGCACCTTCATCAAACAGTTACAGCTACATAAATTAAATGATCACATAAAGTTTCACAAGAAGTGTCTTAAATTGTCTTAAAAGAGATGTGGTATTACCGGTCATATATTTGAGCAATATCATACTAGGCTTGATTGTATCTGTCAGTTGTGAGACACTACTTAAAAATATATTATTATTTTTATGACCTTGTGGAAGGGAATAATGCCCCCCTGGAGGATGAAATGTATTAGGATAAAATATTTAAACACTAACTGATTGTCTTAATATTAATTTCAGTGTACTGTACTTCAGTCATTTGCTCTTTGCTGCAATCATCTCCAGGCAGCTCAGCTTAACATGGGCAAAACTTTTGTCAGGGTCCTTAATTACATTTCTGCATTATGTGATATTGCATAGAAAACCTACTCAAAATGTGCATGTTCTCCGTAGAATAGAGACTAACGCAGAATGCATCGTGCCAGCAGCTTTAAACAGCATCTGGATGCTGTAATTGTCTCTCAGTCAGCTGGCATAGTTCTTTGTCCTGGTAATATGCTTAGCTTCAGAGCCCCTGTCTTGTTAAAAGAGGATAAAGCCTTTTTCAAACCAGCAACGACAAAAAGGTATGGGTTATAATTGGAATGTTTATTGATCATGTTTTTTCACAGTAGACTGAGACTAGAAAGGTGTGAAACAGGAGGAAAAAGCTGTGGCTGACACTGAGAGTAAATGTATCCAGGCCCCAAAATTTTTCACTCTGCCTTTTTGTCCTTCCTCACGCATGTGCTGCTCTTCTCATATGACGTGCTCTTCTCCTCCTCGCTCTGCATTTCCGTCCTCCCTTCTCAACTCAGTTGGAAAATCAATATCTCTCTGTACCAGCTGGTCTGGCTAATTCAGTGTGAAATTCAGTGTGTTTGAGGCGTACAATCCCCTGAGGATATGACACGGCAGGCTTTCGCCAAGCCTTCGGCAGTGTCCTTTTCGATCACTGCGCAGTCATCAAAGCACAGATTAGGCATTTTACTGAAACTGAATGGAGTTTGAGGCTACATCGACGTATATTAAAGGGTTCACTGACTCTCAACCGAAGCGTGTCGTCCAGAGCTTTTGTGTACAAATAGATTGCTTGTGAGGTGCTTAGCAATGTAAATTACAATTAGATACCAATTAAAATGCTTCAGTTTCTCAGATACAATTACTAATTTGATCTGAAATGGAAAGCATACAGGAGGGCAAAATGAAAATGGTAAAAACTCATATGTGTGTTGCTAGTTTTCCAATGTTGCGCACGTTATTGGGGCTAAGTCCCTGAGAACGAGGGCTCTGGTGCAGTCATAATTCTTCGCAGGCTTGACCTCCACTGGCTTTTAAGGATATTTTCAAATGAAACTAGGAAGAAAAACAAATTGCTGGTGATATTCTACATTTGTTTATGCATTTTTACACGCTAATTTATTTATTTCTTAAGATGGTTGTTAGATATTCTTGGTGCTTTGTGTTGAGGCTGTGCTGCTGATGTGCTACAGTACAACACCTTCTGGGCATGCATGCAACAACATTGATCTCAAATGCAATAATGGAATGACATGAGACATTCTTCAATGTATTTATCTGTTCTGGGGCAGCAGGCAGAACAGTAAAAAATAATTGAGTCTATTGAAAACATCGTGGAAGTGTGCAGGTGTTTTGTGAACAGAATTTATTTATTTTTTGCTTTGGAAATTTGTTCTCCTGGGTTTGAGTAATGAAAAGAAATCTTGTGCATTTTGAAGGTTAAACAAGCATCATTACAGAAGCAAACCAGGCAAACAAAAAAATCAGAAAAAGTGGCTTAGACCTTAGAAAGTACAAGAGAAATATTGATGACAGCACTTCACTTGGCTCGTTCTCAACCCATTTGCTGAGTGCACCGATATATGACCAATTACTTTAAAATATATCCAGAATCGAGCAGCTTTGAATTGGCTTGGAATCATGACAACTTTTTACTAATCAATGATAATTTGGATTGAACATGTTTTACAGATTTATTAGACCCAGGCCTGCTGCATTGCACAAGATTGTTGTTTCTGCCTGAAGTCTTTATACAGTCCAGTTTTGATCTTAAATAACTGTTTCAGCTTTTCTGCTCTCTTAAAGTGTTTGCCTTTCCAGTTATCATCATCATTGATAATACTTGAAATTTTCTTAAGCAAAATCTGTATTCGTTAAAACGAAAGTATGATAATTGATAAATGCTAATAAATAAAGGTTTGGTAAAAAACTAACTAACTAAAACTTGTTTTAGTGAAAATAGGTATGTACTGAGTGATGCTCAGTTTGCTTTTGAAATAAAGAGATCTGCATAGAAATTCAAGCTACTGGATAAATAAAGATATTTCTCACTATTTGATGAATGTTTTGAGCACATCAGTTTATTTTAATTAGGAGCACTTACTGAGTAGTTGAGCCCAGTTGTTTCCCAGTGATTAGCACAACTGTGAAAGTGAAGCATTTGCCATGTTTATTTACAGACAGTTCATTTATTTTGTTTGGGGTTTTTCTTTTCTTTTTTTTGTCCAGTTTCCTGTAAATAACCTTGTGATGAAATTAATTAAAAAAGGACGTTCAATTAAAAAAAGGACTCTTGGTCAGAGTTGAATGTCTCTGTTTCTGTGTGCTAAAGATACAACATACAACAACCAGCTTAATGGCATAGATTTTAAAAATTCTCAAGTGAACAATTTACAGAGCAAATCTGTTATTAGAGGGTAACGGACATGCACGGTTGGAAAGAGACTTCCAGTCCTACAGAAGTGTACAGAGAAAAAGACTTGACCTCCAATGACCTTTCCTGATGCTTTTAGAGATTTTCAGGACAAAACTGGACAAATCATTAGTCAGTGAGCATGCAGTTTCAATCTCATCAGACCCGGTTTTAAAACACCAAGATAATGACAGCAAAACCGGGACGTCACATTGGGTGTGAGTGTCCAAACTTTTGACTGGTACTGTATACTGTCTATTTTCTGCTGAACACAGCATGAGTGTATGACTAATAGCAGAGCACAGTGGACGAAGTCACCTCACTGAGAAGGTGTGCCCCTGCAGCATTCTGCTTCTTTTTTGTTCCTGTACTTACTGCAATGTTTTAACCTGATCAGAAAGGGCAAAAATGACCATCGACGACAGCATCAATGCTAAAGCACACTGACAAATAGACTGAATTTTTATATTAAAAGTCATGTTTTAGTGGGCCATAGGTTTGATTAGGCATGTATGAATGTGCATCTTTGATATTGCCCCTTTTCTGTTCAGTTTCATGCAGTCTAAAGGTGATGGTTCTTTTCTGGGAATAAGCAGATTTTTAAAAAAGATTCTGGGCAAATTCTTGCCTGTCTGGCCAGAAATCAGCCATCATCTCCATCTGTACCTGTGCTTTTTAGATGATCTGCCCTCAAATATATTAAATGACAGCTGCCATATTGATAAATATTCTTTACGGATATGTTTTTAGCTGTATGTCCTGTATTAAATCATGAACAGTGATATTGGCGTGTAATGGATAAATCAGTAAATTTATCAGTGATTTCTTTGTGGAATATTTGAGTATATATAAAAATAATTTTATGATTACATCTAAAAGCAATACAAAAGTGCTGTTTTTGAGGAGCTCAGCTGACATATTATTTTGAGCATATATCACAAAAAAAGAAAAGTAAACCTTTTCTATTTGCAACCCCTATTTATTTTACTAACTAAAGAAACACATGCAGATATCAAAAGAGTACAGTATCAGATCTGTACTGGTTGACCTGCAGTTTCACAGTAACAAACCTTAGTGGTGGATTAATGCACAGACCATGTGATTAAATGTTCTTGAAGGTAGATATGAAAAAGGTTGCCATACTTCACAAAGCAAACAGCAATTAGTTAGTATGGTTTTAATACACTTGGCTTGTAAACATCAGGTTATTAGCATTGTGTTGACTGTCAGTGGTTCTTCAGGGCAGTCAGTACTGAACCACAGCGTCATTCTTCAGGAATACTTTCCTTCCTTCTGCAGTGCATAAAGTGAATGTCTCAGATAATGAAATAACTTACATTAATTGCCACTGTGCTGGCGTTAGTATGTGCCTTTGATAAATTGTCTCTTACTCATTCTGGCCACCTTATAAGGTCTAATATTGTCTTACTCGACATCCCAGCTGTAATATTTTACTTTACAGCCTGCAAAATGTTTTGCTGAGCTGATCATTTGTTAAAATGATCACATTGTATGTTGTTTCGTGTTTCTATTTTCTAGTACATAGAAAGGCAAAGCAAAATATTTAATTTAATATAGTGTTTTAATATAATGTACTCCTCTACAATACTGTCATAGTCACATCACTGCTAACGCTTTTCTAACTGAATAGAATAAATTGATGCGTTAAAGACAGTGGCAACTCATTTCTTGTCAGTGCTTCTATCACTGCTGACTTGTCTTGTATGGAGGATAAATCACGGTTAGCTGGCCAACAAACTTATGATTTACTCCACCTCCAACACCCTCAAGCTCTTACTGCAGACGTCGTTGCTCTTTAATCACAGACCATTATCTATTTTTGTCAGAAATTGCCACAGCCAGTGCTTTGAGTCACCAGGTGATGTGTGCATATCTCCTGGTAAGCATCACAGCTCTGTGATGCCAGTGGCATCTGACAGAGCAGTTGTATTTGATGAGAAAGTGTTGCACTGTGACAGAAATCCTGAACATTTTATCATGAAAATAGACTGCCTGGCTTTTTCCTTTACAAATGAATGAACTTTTAAATATCAGCATGTACAACCTTTGCTCATCAGCCACTTTATTAGAGGCACCTGTTCAACTCTAGCCAATCACATGGCAGGAAACCAGTAAATTTAGGCATGTGGATATTGTCAATATGATCTGCTGAAGTTCAAACTGAGCATCAGAATGGTGAAGAAAGGTGATTAAAATGACTTTGAATGTGGCATCGTTAGTATTTCAGAAATTGCTGATCTTCTGGGATTTTCCACTCAACCATCTATGTGTTTGTGTTTTATGTACTGCAGTATGTTATAGCATTTTTAACCTGCATAACATCTGAAGAAAATCTATCCAGTCCAGGAATTGTAATTTGCAATACTGAGAAGCACCCCAGATTCTCTTAAGTGCACATTTGAAATTTTTCAATTACTCAGCATTCATGAGTTTTCCTGTAGTTCTACTTTTCTTTGATAAAACCTACTCAAGTATTTTTTTTTTTCAGTTCAAGTAACATTTCTCCCTTCCTCTTCCCTTCTCGTCTGTCTGTCTCCTGATATGTCAGACAGGCGCTTTTAAGAGAAACTTCAGCTCTCCTCTCCTTACCACTGATCCACTGGGTGTGGTTACAGAGGCTCCTGCTGCACAGGGTGAGTGATGGAAGCTCTGACTGATTTATCTTTGCAGCAAATAACTAGACTCAGAGAATGACTAATCACCATGTTTGTGCCCTGCAGTCCTTTATACATGAGAGAGTACTGTGTATGTGTTGGGGGTGTGTATGTGAGTATAGCATCATATATAAAACTGCACATATTTTGCTCTGTTTCTTTTTCTCCGGCCCTATGTAGAGGCAGATAATAACATTCTTGATCCTGTGTATGAGGCACTGCGCTATGGGATGACGCTGGCTCAGATGAGTCAATCCAGCATTGGTAGTATCTCAGAATCACCCTGTCACGAGGTATAAACACACACGGGCACACACGCATACACATCAAATATGCTGATACCCTCCACTGTAAAGAAAAAATTATGCTGACATTAATTCTAGCAAGAATACTGTTGAGTGTCTGCAATCCTGTCTTTATCATAGGGAGTAAAACTGCAAGACCAACTAGAAAACCAACCTATAGCTGAAGAGGAACACATCCCAGGAAGTAAGTCAGATTATTTCCCTTTACGTCTCTAACTAAAATTGAGCTGAATGCAGATTCCAATTTGTTTCACTTCTGGACAACATTTTATTGCCATGTTAAGATCAATTGAGGAGTTATATTTTTGGTTAACTCACATTTCCCCGACCTTCCTAAAATATGTATTTTTCAGCAGCAGTTTCCTTCTTTGTTTAGACTTAGAAAACTCTCGTGCTGGACAAACGTAGATATTATGCAGTATTTATTTTGTCATCACTGTTGGGTAACCAGCCAAAACTCCAGGAAATCACTGTGCCCAGCCAGGAAATAGTCCCTTGCATAAACTCCATTTAATTTTTTTATACTAAACAGCATTAGTGGTGTGTCCATGTGTGAGCTTTCTGGTATTTTACTACTTTTATAGAGAGCTGATTGCTGGTTTTCTTTGCTTCTGGGCAACTGGATTCTACTTTACTTACTCCAGGCTGGTATCGATTGTTTCCTATAAAAATCTAAAAGTATCCCTTATTAAAATGTCTTTGTGTACAAGTATCTGACTGCCCTCTGACAAAAGGGAAATAATGTGCACTAGCATAAGCAGGACGTAGGTCTTGGAAGTGATACTGTAGCATATCATTGATAGATTGTTCAGATAATCTTTCTTCAAAAATAACTTTAGATCACCTCAGTAGTCAGTTGAAACATGTGTAAATGTACAACCTCCTTTTGGACCAATACATTATACAATTTACATGCTTAAAGAGCAAGTGTTGGGCTTCTTAATCCATTCTCACATGTTTCTGGTAAAGGACAATTGCAAACTAAAAGTCAAAGAGTTAACGGACCACATTAGCATCATATATAGTACAGTGTAGCAGTGGTGTGTGTGTCTTCTTCTGTTCTTTTCCCTCTTTGACTCTAGTCCCTGGAGAAGAGATCCTCTCTGTTTGTACTGCTGACACTTTATAGTAAATGACCTTCACTTCCAGCTTAATGTGTTTGCAGCAAAGTGACAGGAGCACTCTCTCTTTCTGTATCTTTTCTTTCTTTCTATTGCACCGCCACTCTTTCTTGAGTTTTCCTCTTTTTCTATGACCTTTCTTTGCCTCATGCATATTGTCTTTCTTTGGTTTCTTTTCCCTTTGCCTCTGTCCGTGTCTGTCTCTCCAGTGCTCACCCCTCCTGAAAGTGAGAAGGCAGATTCAGAAGAAAGGGTCAGCCTGAAGGTCTGTAGTCAGCATTCCTCTCTTATTACAGCTTGTTTTTCTTGATGCAAATGCACTCTGTCAACCCTTTTTAAACCTTTCACTGAATTTCATCCGTCCTCAAGAGGAACATGCAGAAAACAATCTTGAAACCTCCATCTGGTTTGTGGTTTTCTAGACTCCAAAACGAGTAGAGGTTCACTCCATTCACACCTACGTGGCGCTCTACAAGTTTCTGCCTCAGGAGAAGAACGACTTGGAGCTGCAGTTAGTAAAATTCCTTTGTTTACTGTATGTGTTTGGTTGTGTGTCATTTATTGTCAGGCTGTTCAGTTCAGACAGAGGAGAAAGTGTATACCTGGACAAAATTTTACTGACATTCACCCACCATCTGCCTCTCCAGCAGGATGATTGTAGGGGGTTGCGGGGCTCAGGTTGGAAAGGGAGAGCGTGCTGGGAGGTCATGAAGGACAAACAGCTGCATTGAGTGTATTGCACAAAAAAACTGAGTCTTTGTATATTAGTAGGTGCAGGAAACTGCTGAGTGTGGAATGACAGTCAGCACTACTCTGGAGGATACGTCTGTACAAAAAGACAGCACATCAGACATACCTTCACATGGATAGCACTCCACTCAGAAAGCTCACTAATGTTATAAGTGCTTTCAGGCATGATTTACGTGACATTGTTGGCTTCATCACTTAAGTAGAGTTAAACTAATTTTTAACTCTGACTCTAATTATAGTTACTTGGGGTTACTTTCATGTGTACTGTGCTTCATTCGTTGTCTCTGCCCCTCACACAAAAACTGATATCTATTCTACACTGGGAATAGCAAAATTGCAAAATATTCCAATCTTTTTGAAAATTTGAGACAAATATCAGAGGCATGTGATGTAATTTTGTTGGGAAGCGTGCAGTGACAGGTCAGAAGTGATACGTAAATACTGATTCGGTCAGTGTGTGAAAAGTGTTGTTGTGACTTTTAATGAAAAACTCGCTGAAGTACAGATTTAGAGATGAAGCCTGCAAGTTTAGTTGCCTTCAGACTAATGGAAAGGAGCACTTATTTACTGGGTTATACATAATAGAAGATGGAACAAAACAAACAGGCAAGTCAGTTTTCTTTATACAGCACATTTAAAAACATCCAGATACAGACAGACAAACTGGTAACGGCTAACCAACCGGACATAAGAGTGATGGACAAGAAGAGGAAGAAAGCTGTAGTGATAATCCTTTGTGATTAGAGCTCGTACACACCAGTAGTTTCTTGTTTCCTGTTGTCTACAGGGGGACACATTTGTTGAATCACTATGTGCAGAACTCTGTTTTCCTGGTATTTATCCAACAGCAACAAGAGTTTAGTATTTTTTAGTAAAAATAGCATGAAAATACAAGTGAATGTCAGTTTTAGAACTATTGATTTAAAAGCAGTAAAAATGAAATGCACTCACTTCACTGCACTTTGTTTGATCTGCTGTTTTCCCTGCAGACCTGGTGACAGAATTCAAGTCACAGATGATTCCAACGAGGATTGGTGGAAGGTGGGTTATACAGTATATAAAAAAAAAATTATATTTAAATGCATTGAAGTGCTCTTTATCTGCTGAATCATTCAGAAGCATTACATTTTCCTTCTTTTTACTGAGCCAGTGCTTTTAGTAAATAAAATATCACTACAAATGTCCAGATTGTCTGAATAGATTTGACTAAACAGCCCAATATTTAAACTTCTTCCTTTCAAAACTGAGCTGTTCAGTCACAGTGAGGCTTGAAGAGCTGGTGCATGAGCTTAAAGGAGGGCAGGTGTGACTGTTCGCTAGTTAGCATGAAGAGGAAGAGGACAGATTGCAGTCTGACTTAATGAGACAGCAGAAGATTTTAACCTTCAGCAAAAGGACAGACAAGTCTTCAGGTAAACAAAACATCAGAGAAAAGTAAACAATAGTCTTATTCAACACAGTGGTATGTTTCTGCAGGCAATAAATGCCTCAATTACATTAATTAGATCATCAAGGGCCTCAATTTAAATTTACTGTAACTAAATGTTTAGTTGGATTTAATGACTTCCTTGATAAAGAGTTCAAACCAAGTTACCTGAGAAAGATTTCATTTAAAAACAGTGCAAAGCTTCTTCAAAATGTGTCAATTTATGCAGGACAGACTACAGATTTCAGCTTCACACTGCACAAACAGTGCTACTGTTACTTCAGCTGCAATTAAAAACATACAAACCTTCCAAAAGAGATACTTAAACTCTGCAGAAATCTGCTGTTTCCCTTTGTATAAGAGTTTAGTTTAAGCGAAGACTCAGCCAAACCAGCAAAATGGATAAATTTTGAGTTGTGTGACTCCAGCTCTCCTGGGTTTTGCATGCTTGTGTGCCAGAGTCTCCAAAGAGAATAGCAGGGGATTAGTGCTTCACAAATACAAAAATGCTTTTTGGTCTAGTGGCTCTGTTGCTAATTAGGGAACAAAAACTCAAAAATCTCTTTATTTCAGATTTCTTGCTAATTGTGATGGTTCATTCAAATTAAGGTTTCTTACTGTGGTACACGTGTGATGCAGATTTAGGGATTGTCAAAGGAAGCTGCCTCATCTTGGAACATAAGCAGGGTCGATTTGAAGTAATTTACCTAAACTCATCCATCCATCAATTTTCTCCCGCTTATCCGATCAGCAAAATCGACTTTTATAATATAATTAACAAAGAGCTCTTTTTTTTTTTTCTCTCCCGTTTGTCCACCTCAGAAAAATAATAGCTGCTCATACTAACAGGCTAAATGTTTGTATATACTGTATGTGTGTCCTTGTTTGGGTGTGTTTACCAGGGGAAAAGCAGAAACAGGGTGGGATTTTTCCCAGCCAACTTTGTGCAGCGTATCCGCCCTGGTGAGCGGGTGTGGAAGGTCACTACTGGTTTCCACGGCAACCGAGACAAAGGCCAGATGACTGTGAAAGAGTCCCAGGTGATGCCATTAAATGCACACAGTTTTTTTCCTCACACTTTTAACATATGCAAATGAATGCAGAAAACTGCTGAGATTACAGGGGACTGCATGCTATGACTTTTTTTTTTTTTTTTTTTTCTTCTTTCCAAAAACTCCCATTTTTTGTTTTT
>VOQJ01013105.1:0-10853 GCA_015052665.1 Apistogramma diplotaenia
TTCACGAGTGACGGGAGAAGGGAACGGGAGATCGACAGACGGATTGGTGCTGCGTCTGCAGTGATGCGGACGTTGCACCGGTCCGTCGTGGTGAAAAGGGAGCTGAGCGTAAAAGCAAAGCTGTCGATTTACCGGTCGATCTACGTCCCTACCCTCACCTATGGTCATGAGCTTTGGGTGGTGACCGAAAGAACAAGATCGCGAGTACAAGCGGCCGAAATGAGCTTCCTCCAAAGGGTGGCTGGCCTCTCCCTCAGAGATAGGGTGAGGAGTGTGGCCATCCGGGAGGGGCTCAGAGTAGAGCCGCTGCTCCTCCACATAGAAAGGAGCCAGTTGAGGTGGTTCGGGCATCTCACAAAGATGCCCCCTGGGCGCCTCTTGGGCGAGGTGTTCCGGGCATGTCCCACCGGGAGGCGGCCCCGGGGCAGACCCAGGACACGTTGGAGGGATTATATCTCTCGGCTGGCCTGGGAACACCTTGGAGTCCCTCCGGATGAGCTGGTGGAGGTGGCTGGGGAGAGGGAGGTCTGGGCTTCTCTGCTTAGACTGCTGCCCCCGTGACCCGGCCCCGGATAAGCGGTGGAAAATGGATGGATGGATATTTTGTATATATTTATTTTATTTCTATACATTTTTATATATCTTTATTTTAGAGATTCTATTTTTATAGCATTGAACAGGAGTGGCCCTCAATCTGACATCTGTAATGACAATAAAAGCATTCTATTCTATTCTGTTCTATTCTATTCTTTTCTATTCTGTTTTATTTTATTCTGTTCTATTCTATTCTATACTATTCTATTCTGTTCTATTCTAAACACTGAGAAAACTGAGGAGGGGGGGTCATAGAGAGAGAGCAGGGCTGATGAGTCACAGGAGGCTGATGTGATGTAAGCCTCCCTCCTCTTCCTCTAAACTGCTGTTTCTGGGAGAAGCAGAGCAGAGCTGCTGCTGATCACTGAGCAGCATTTATCCAGGTCAAACTCCAACAGTTCAGCTGTTTTGATGATTAAAGTGTTATAGCTGTGAACATGACATGTTCTGCAGGGGCAGAGCAGCATTTCACCATCACACCAAGAACAGCAGGTCTCAGTCAAAGTGATCTTCATGCTGCAGAATCAGCAGTAGAAATAACTTTAACTGCACTATAAATGCAGTATATTCTGAGGTACTCATCAGTAAGTACTGCAGTACACATCGATCAGAGAGCTGTCACTGAGGAACGCTGCCTCTGTAAGCTGGGCTCAGACGGACGACACCAGCAAACCCAGTACAACATTCATTAAACAGTGAGCAGCAGGTGTTCATCAGTGCAGCAGTAACCACACAGCAGTTTGGGTCTTCATGGAACAGCCAGCAGACCACCAGCTGCTGAGCAGGAACACTGTGGAATAACTGCTGTCCACTGAACCACCTGTTTGCTGGGATTTTGTTATCGGGATGAACCTCAATATAACAGGATTCAAAGATCCAGTCTCATCAGGACCTGCTGCTCACTGAAGCTTCTGTTTCAAGCCTGATGAAGCAGAAATGCAGAAGTGCTTTAATCAGTTTGCTTATACGGCCAGCAGCTGCATCACCACTGACATCCTGCTGCCAGTCACATGGAAAACTGGGAATTCTCTCAGGAAGCTTTTTGTTGATTTATCTCAGATTCTGCACAAGGCATTCTATTCTATTCTATTCTATTCTATTCTATTCTATTCTATTCTATTCTATTCTATATAAACTCTTCATTCACCCCCAAACTAACTGTCTCAATGCTCTGCTTCCAAATAAAGCAACAGGATTAAGAAAGTTTATTTTGGACTTGCATAAATTTACCTGACCTTTGTGTTTATGTTTGATTTAGACTTTAATTATTAATCACAGAGCTTTAAAAAGAACGATGCAAATATATTCACATAATACCCTGCAGGCACAAAATAAATAAAGAGCACCTAGATACAGGACGAAGAGTGAGGGGACAAATGGACTGTATTCAGTGTCAACATGTTCTTAAAGAACCTCTTCGGTAAAATCCCCAGTTGATCCCCTTTTCCTGCTCTGATCTGTGAAGAAACACTCATTCCAGGTGAATCCCACCTCCTTCCAGGCAACACTCAGGCACACGCCTTTATTTTATGGAAAGCTGTTCCTGGATCAGTTTCACGCCTCATCGTGGGTTAGGCGCATGCGCATTGCTTCATGATGCGCCGCAGACGCAGACCGACGGCCATCAGGATCCGAAGAAAAACAGACGTGAATTTAAGAGCCGAACTGCGACATGAGAGATCCGTGTGAGATCCGGAGGAGCCCTGCGGTCGGAACCGGACCACAGCTGCGGGAGTTCGTGAAACAGCGCAGTCACCGTCGGTTTCTGACACGTGGTCAAGTCTGACCAATCGGAGTGCGCCAAATCCAAAGGAAACCTTTGATTGTATTCGGGCAGCTTTATGCCGAACTGGGCTGAGACGTGCGCGCCGCAGCGTACGGACACGTGTTTCTGTGCGCGCGGCCGCGCCGTGGACGCGTTTCATCGCGATGTTTGCAGAATGCCACGTGTTCGATGAACGGGCTCGAGCCGTCACGTGACTTCCCTCCCCCACCGGCAGAGGGAGCGGGGAAGAAGGCGGACATGTTGGAGGAAATGTGCTGGTTAAAAGTGCCGAGGTAGAGGAGAAGATTATTAGAAGAAGGGGTCGCTTTGTTTCGGGATTTTCCATTGGAATTAATTTATTTCAAGCTCCAGACTTTGATGTTATATATTTAAATGTATTTTTATTTATGTATATACTTTAAATGTATAGTGTATAATGTGTTTTTACAACACCACGTGAGGAAAACGTTAGCCAGGAGCGCTGCTGTGTGTCCGTGTTTTTCCGTGTAATTGTGACATTGCAGGCAGTTGTAACCTTGGCGTGGGGGATGGGCGCGGTGGTTAGGTAACCTTTAGTGAGTCGGGTTTGTGATGACTTTGGGCGTTTAAATGTTGAATAATTCCGTATATATTTGTAGGATTGTTTTCCTGTAACTCGGTGTTTTGTTGTTCAGAGGGTTAGGCACAGAGCTGTGGGAGAGATGAAGCGCGGGCTTTGTTAGCGTGGTTGTTCCTCGTGTCCTCGGGCTTTGTTAGCCCGGAGGTTGTGTAAGTGTTTCGGTTGGACTGATTTAATCACGTCCAGAATGAGGTGATCACAGAAACTGCTGTCATTCAGGCGCTGCTGGTTTCTGTGACCCGGTGAAGGTGTTTATTTGAATGCCGGTTGTTTTTATTGTTGGATGTTGTAAAGTTACAGCATGAGCATCTTACATTCATCGAACCGAGGCCTGGTCTGCGCCCTCGGCGGTGAAGCCTTGTGGGTTGGGAAGGCCTCGTTTTTCAGGGCCCGGCAGGTTTCACGGTTGTAATTGTTGCATTTTTCAGCAGGTATCGGGGAACACACGGTAAACCGAACACGCAGCGATTTGTGTGCTTTTGTTGAGGTTTTGTGGTGTTAGTTGGCCATTATTTGAGCCTAACACCGTGTTCCAGTGTGCTTTAAGATGGCGGCCACAGCTCTCTTCCCGCAGATAAAAAATGCGGATGTGCGGGTTTGCAGAGCGCTCGTGGGACGAAGCCCTTGGCTCCTCAAGCGTTCGCGTGACCGGGTGTAGGAACCAATCAGCTTTTCGGTATTTACTCTGAAAGCCCGCGGTACAGCAGTTTGGACAAATCACCGCCGTCGTTCTCCACACGTTGACGTAATGTAATATGATGAGGGGCAGGCTGGCTTTATTGCTCTCGCTTTTTGTGGAGAGTAATATGTTGGAGCCAGTTGCGTACAGTATAGCGTAAGTGCTGGATGGGACGGACCAATAGTATTGTGCAATTAAATTGACGGACAAGAAAATCTTGCGAATAGGCTGGCCTGAATTACAGGTTGTGGAGTTTCAGTATCTAGGGGTGTGGCGATTTTGAGTGATTTCGTGAACAACCAGTAGAAACTCGAGGGGCGGGGAAACCCATTGGCGGTCTGTCCAATAAGGTAAGCGATCGGGCTATAAAAAATCGTGTGTCGTCGCAGAGTCGCCATTTCAGCGAAGCAGACTAGGGGAGCGCGCTTTGAAGGGGAGCGGAGACGGCTGACGACCGTAAACGGATCCTGGATTGAGTCTAGCCAAAAACAGAATCTGGATCCATCCCAGTGGAAATGGCTGTAAATCCGCCCATTGACAGGTATCTACCGGTAAAACTGACTCTCAGCTTTCCATCAGACGGAATATTGTGAACATTACTGATTTTATTTATTTTTTAAAATGTCGGAACAGGCAGCCTGTGTTTGCTGTTACGCCAGTTGAAGAGAGGGGGACGCTGAGTTTACCGCAAGACGGACCTTATCGCGTTTTTACTGCCGTTAGAAGGGACTTTAATGCGGGGAAATGGGGAGGTTGTGTGGCCTTTTTAACATGAACTGCGACTGCTGAGCGCTGTGCCGGCGCCATCTTCGGCTGCCGTTGGCCGCTCTGTCCCGCTGCCTGTGTTAGCATTACTAGCACTAGCCTGAGCCCAGAACGGTGCTCATGAGCTGTGCAAGTATCACAGCCCGGCTCTGTGTATTTAATGGAAGTGTTAATACTTCCGACCTGATCTGGCGTCTATAGGACGGTAACAGCAGCGTTAGCTTCTGCATAAATGTGTGGCTTTGTGACCGAACCACCGTGGAGCCAGATCGGAGCGGAGATGGGTGTCAGCGGTATGAGAGCACAGGTACGCCGGAGTTCCTGCGTGCTTCGCCGGTTTGTTGTTGTAGCCATGTGACGGTCAGGGGTTGTTGTGATCACCGCTGCAACGACTCGCCGTTGTGGCATAAAGGCTAATGCATGCTCCGATCCCGGCAGCTCCATGAGTGATTGTTGATGTGTACATAAATGAATACTGCTAGGCGTCATGTCTTTAATGTGGGAAATGTTGCAGCCTTTTAAATGTCGGGTTATCCGTGTGTTTCCGGTGGTTGCCTGGTTACAGCGCTCACCCATCCCAGACTAGTTAGCGGCAGCTTTCACCTTGGTTAGTTACACTTTAATCCTAATAAATAGTAATATTTACCACATGTGTTTAGTCTTTTTGGTTCTTTTTTTTGAAGAGCTTTTCATTTATTAGCCAGCATGTTTTTGTGTAGCGCTGTTTATATTTTGTATATGATTACTTTTTTAAAATAAAGTACATTAACTGTCAAATATGTTTCCAACAGTTTGTATCATTCATGGTGGCCTTTACATTAAAGTAGATTATTATTATTATTACAGTTTATTTAATGTTAGGCATGCAGGATGGATGTGCCCCGGCGTTACGAACAGTGTGGAGCATGTTACTGTTTCAAACTGGATCTAAAAGTTACATTACTATTTGTTTTGCATTTGCTGAATGCAAACATTCATACAGCAGCTGATGCATCAGTGTTCAGTAGGAAGCTGATTTCTGCAGATGGCCCTAAATGCCACCCCACCAGGTGTTGGTGGGCCACTGAAGCAGGGAGGAGATTTCACACCACAGAAGTGCTGTTTTAGATAAATTAGCATTAATGTTTCTGACTGTGTAACAGGTACCTGTCTCCCATTAAAGCACACAGGCTGCAGCCGCTGTAAATACTAAGTTTAATTCCATGTTGGAAACAGGAAGCAGCAGCTGCTGTTGGTGCTCTGACTGCATGTTGGGAAGTCACAGTACCTGTTGGTACCTGTGGCCGTCCTGTTGGGCTCCCCAGTGTGATTAAAGGTACACGTGGAAGCACAATGGTAAGTCAGGTCAGCACCAGTCACCTTCCTCCTCTGATTAATGGGACCTGTGCTGAACTGGTCTCTAAACATGACTGTGCTGAGGTCATCAGTGGCAGCATCTCTGCTTCCAGCGGCTCGTTAACCCCAACGAGGACGGGCCTGGTGCTGTTAGTGACGTGTGACTGGTAGTAAATGAGGAGTTTGGTTCTTGACATTTTCTGGAACGTTCTGGTCATCACAGTAACATGGCAGCTGAAGCTCCGCCCACAGTCCTCAGCAGGGTCTTTTTAATGGGTGTGGGCTTTAAGTCACGTGGAAGAGGAAGTGCTCGGCGCCTGCTGATCAATGTGTAGTGACTGGGGGGTTCTGATCAGTGCAGTGATGTAAGCAGGACTGAGTTTGGATCAAAGTTCATATTAATCCCAGGATTCAGTTTTCTGTGAATCCTGAGGAAACACCTTCGTTTACCTGTTTTAATTAGGCTCAGTAGGATGAATAACGGCCAACAGTTTAATTGCTGCTTTTATTTAAGTTATTTTTAATGACGTCAGAGTCGCGCTGAGACACTCAGGTGTTTGTACCTGCTCTCTGCAGCTGCCATGCTGGGCCTGATGTCGGCATGTTGGGAGTCATGATGGATCAGAACTGCGGCACAGCTGGAAAACGTATCCGAAAACCTTCACTGCTCTACGAGGGCTTCGAGAGCCCCGGGATGCCCCCCCACAGCCAGATAGTGGCCTTTGGGCCCCCGCAGCCCCCGGTGAAAGACCCCAGCCGGCAGGGGAGGATGACCAACCAGCTCCAGTTCCTGCAGAAAGTCCTGCTCAAGTCTCTGTGGAGGCACCACTTTGCTTGGCCCTTCCACGAGCCCGTGGACGCCGTCAAGCTCAACCTGCCGGTGAGTGTGGAGGTCAAAGGGTTAAAGGGTGGAGTTTGGATGTTTCCTGTTCTGAAAGTGCATCTCTGTCCTGCAGGACTACCACAAGATCATCAAGAGCCCCATGGACATGGGCACCATCAAGAAGAGACTGGAGAACAACTTCTACCGCAGTGCCAGTGAGTGCATGCAGGACTTCAACACCATGTTCACCAACTGCTACATTTACAACAAGGTGAGTCTGACGAAGTGTCGCAGTAGCCCCGCCCACCTCTTCAGCCACAGAAGCTTTGACTGTAGCTGAGCTTGTTTAAGCGCCTGGATCTGCTTGTCTGCAGCCGACCGACGACATCGTCCTGATGGCTCAGTCCCTGGAGAAGGCCTTCCTGCAGAAGGTGGCTCAGATGCCTCAGGAGGAGCTGGAGCTGCCCCCCCCTCCTCCTCGGAGCAAGCCGGTGAAAAGCAGCAGAAAAGGGAAAAATACAGGTGAGCACAGAGACCTTCGTACCTGCAGGTCATGAGATCAGACTCTGACCCTCCTCTTCCTCCCTCAGCCTCTGGAGGCGTGACGACAGCTCATCAGGTCCCAGCTGTGTCTCAGTCAGCGTACTCGCCCCCCACCCCGGAAACACCCGACTCCATCCTCTCCACCTCTCCGCACACCATTCTGACCAAGAGCCTGGCCCCCCCCTTCCAGACCGAGCAGACCATGCCCCCCCTCACAGGCCTGCTGCCCACACAGCCCACAGCAAAGGTAACAACACCTGATTCATGTTTATGACACCTGAAGAAGCAGATTCTGACCTCTTCCTCCTCCTCTTCCTCAGAAAAAAGGTGTGAAGCGGAAAGCCGACACCACCACTCCGAGCACCGTCCCCCTGCCTGTAATGAGCACCATGGGCGTCAGCGGCATCGGCCTGGGGCACGACTCCCCGCTCACCCTCACCTCTCTGGGGGTGGACCACGGCTCCGGGATGGGGGTGACCCTGGGCCGAGGAGCAGTAATGGGCTCCAAAGGAGCGGGGGGGCGGAGAGGAGTGAGCGGCCGGCCCATCAAACCTCCCAAGAAGGACTTACCGGACTCCATCCTGCCGCCGCCGGTGCGCCGCAGCAAGCTGAGCCCGCAGATGCGCTACTGCAGCGGCGTCCTGAAGGAGCTGCTGTCGAAGAAGCACGCGGCGTACGCATGGCCCTTCTACAAGCCCGTCGATGCCACCACGCTGGGTCTGCACGACTACCACGACATCATCAAACAGCCCATGGACCTCAGCACCATCAAGGTACGCTCTTCCTCCACCCGCAGCGCTCTGTGCTGGGGGACGCCTGCAGATGTTAGAGGTCAGTGTTCACCTCATTGTGTTCTCTTTAGAGGAAGATGGACAGCAGAGAGTACCGAGACGCCCAGCAGTTCTCCGCCGATGTGAGACTGATGTTCTCCAACTGCTACAAGTACAACCCCCCCGACCACGACGTGGTGGCCATGGCCCGAAAACTGCAGGTGGTTTTCTTTTTCACTGGTTTCATCTTCAGACGACTTTAAAGTTTCTGACCTCGAACCGTTTTCCTTCAGGATGTGTTTGAGTTCTGTATCGCGAAGATGCCAGACGAGGCTCCGGCACAGCCCAGCTCCTCCTCCTCCTCTTCCTCCTCGTCCTCCTCCTCTGAGAGCGAGCTCAGCAGTGAAAGCGAGGAGAGCGACAGCAGCCCGAGCTCCGACTCCGAGGAGGAGAGGGCGACCCGGCTGGCAGAGCTGCAGGAGCAGGTGAGTCCTGCAGCTCTGCACGCTGAGCAGACACGTTCAGTTTGAGCCTCTAACGTCCTTTTTGTTCCAGCTCAAAGCTGTGCACGAGCAGCTCACCGCGCTCTCCCAGGGCCCCATCGCCAAACCCAAGAAGAAGAAAGACAAAAAAGACAAGAAGAAGAAGAAGGTTGAAAAAGAGAAGCACCGGAGGGTTGAGGAAGAGCTGGTACCCGTTCGGCCCCCCAAGGCCCCGAAAATGACCAAGACTCCAAAATCCAAGAGCAGCCGAGGAGCGGCCTGCCCTGTGATGCCGATGAAGAAGCCGAGCAAGAAAAACAAGAGCAGGTGAGTACTGCCCCCTGCTGGACAGGTCAGGAGCTGCACATTAGTGACTGTAATGTGATGCACAAATAAAACTCTGCTCCCCCCCCCAGCAGATCCAAAAAGGCCACCATCGTCCCCCAGATGGCCCACGACCCCCTCGTGAGCCAGTTCGACTCCGATGAAGAGGAGGAGACGGCGCCCATGTCCTACGACGAGAAGCGCCAGCTCAGCCTGGACATCAACAAGCTGCCCGGCGAGAAGCTCGGCCGCGTCGTTTACATCATCCAGTCCCGCGAGCCGTCGCTCCGGGACACCAACCCCGAGGAGATCGAGATCGACTTCGAGACGCTGAAGCCGTCGACGCTCAGGGAGCTGGAGCGATACGTCATGACCTGCCTGAGGAAGAAGCCTCGCAAGCCCTACGGTTAGTAAACTCTGCTGCTGCGCTGACCTGAGATCAGCTGCTGCGCTGACCTGAGATCAGCTGCTGCGCTGACCTGAGATCAGCTGCTGCGCTGACCTGAGATCAGCTGCTGCGCTGACCTGAGATCAGCTGCTGCGCTGACCTGAGATCAGCTGCTGCGCTGACCTGAGATCAGCTCACTGATGTTCTCTGTCTGCAGCCAGTAAGAACAGCGCTGGGAAGTCCCGGGAGGAGCTCGCTCTGGAGAAGCAGCTGGAGCTGGAGAGGCGGCTGATGGACGTCAGCGGGCAGCTGAACTCTGGGAAGAAGCCGGTGAAGAGCAAACGTAAGTCTGTGATGATGATGATGATCTGCAGCTCTGACTCGGAGCTGGACGTCCTCATGCTGTTTGTTTGCTTCCTCCAGCAGAGAAACCTGCAGCCGACGCTCACGCCCAGCCCTCACGGCTCAGCGCCAGCAGCTCCTCCTCCGACTCCTCCTCATCATCCTCCTCTTCGTCCTCCTCAGACACTAGTGACTCAGACTCCGGCTGAGAGATGAACTGTTTCCTCTGAGGAGGTCCTGCCGGAGCCTCGTTTCTTCCCCCAGGGGCCTGAACTGACTGAAAGCTGCAGGGATGGAGATCGGCTCAGATCCTGAACAGAGAACCTGGAGGAGGTTCTGCTCTTCTCTGGAGAACCGGCCTCGGCGGGCGTAGTGATGCTCCATCTCCTGCACATGGAGATGGAAGTGCACGTCGGAGGGATCAGGGTGCTAGAGCCAGAATGTAACTTCTGGAGATGATTTCCTTCACGCTCGCTGCTTCAGGCTCTTATTTCTTTCATAAAGAAGCTTTTTATTCCCTCGTTGTGGGAACGATGGAGCGGTTTGTTCCTCAGCACAGAAGCACCTTCAGAGGAACATCTGCACACATCTGGAGGAGCAGCTGCAGTTTGTTCGTGTGTGTAAACGTGTTGCTTTTCTAATGTGACCAATAACAAACTGGGGGGGCGAGTTCGTCCTCAGCCTTTTTCTTTGCTTCAGTCACACAAACGTCAGTTTGAACTGTTTCCTTTTAAATAAAGTTTCTTTGAAGCCTCGACCTTTGACCTCAGTTACAGTTTCCTTTGTGTGAAGCATTTTGGGGGGGGGGCTTCAGGTGTGTGTGTGTGTGTGTGTTTAAATGCAGCTTATTTATTTGACTGACAGCTGAAGTTTGTGCAGCCTGTCAGGACGTGCACGTCACTGAGCACATGCACGTCACTGAGCACGTGCACATAAATAACCACAATCCTTCACATTTTATTCACTCACATCCTCAAAGATTCAGTTTGTTTCTGCTTCTGGACTTAAAGTCTGAAAGTCGTGATCGTAACCATGAAGCTCTGGTCTGTAACTCACCTGTTCAGCCTGTTACCTGCTCAGCACGGACACACCTGCACTGAACACATTTATTCTAATAAAACCAGCTGATCGTATTTCTGTTGCATGAATATAAACCCTGTGTTGGCCCTGCGACAGGCTGGTTACCTGTACAGGTGTACCTGCCTCTCGCCCTGTCAGCTGGGATAGGCTGCAGCCCCCCGCGGCCCCGAACAGGATAAGCAGTAGAGGATGGATGGATGGAACATGAACCTGATTCTTGTCTGTAATCTGACTCCATCACTGATCTGTGACGTGCAGGTGAGGGTTCCCCCCCCCCCCCCCCCCCCCCCCCCGCCCCCCGCGACCCAAAGCACAAAGAAACAGAAGAAAAGACAGAATTTTTG
>VOQJ01013108.1:0-17429 GCA_015052665.1 Apistogramma diplotaenia
ATCCGTCTGTCGATCTCTCGTTCCCTTCTCCCGTCACTCGTGAACAAGATCCCGAGATACTTGAACTCCTCCACTTGGGGCAGCAACTCGTCCCTGAGCCGGAGTGGGCACTCCACCCTTTTCTGGCTGAGGACCATGGCCTCAGATTTGGAGGTGCTGATTCTCATCCCAGCCGCTTCACACTCGGCTGCGAACTGTTCCACTGCGAGCTGGAGGCCACCACCTGATGAAGACAACAAGACCACATCATCCGCAAAGAGCAGAGACGAGATCCTGAGGCCACCAAAGTAGAAGCCCTCCGCCACATGGCTACGCCTAGAGATTCTGTCCATAAACATTATGAACAGAACCGGTGACAAAGGGCAGCCCTGGCGGAGTCCAGGGCTGTGTTTTTATGTATAGCAAAATACATAAAAACACAACATCTTCTGTTTACATTTGTCATTATGGACCATGCCAAATGTCCATTATGTAAAAAATTAGCTCAATCAAATATACACCCATTCAGTAAAAGAGGATTTCATAGCTTAACTTTCATTATGATTATATGAGGGTGCACCTGTACATGTCAATAACATGCATCTGACAAAAATGCATAACATGATCTTGAAGGCTGGACTTATTCACATGGTTTAAACCCCTTTGCTATTTATTCAACTTTTAATGTCTGATATAGTCTAAATACAGTAAACTTGGCTCCATGAGTTAATGTATGAAATTATATAAATATTGATACTGTAAACACACAATCCATCACAATTTGACAACATGACTATATTTAACATTTGCTAAATTAGATGTTATTGTCATGAAATTAAAATAATGCAATACTCTTATAAGGTGTTATACCATAGGTAGATAAATGCTACAAATGGGTAATTTTAGTCCACTGGTAAGTGGTTGCTAGGATACATGATGATGTCATAATCTCTGATATTGATGGGAACCTTCAGGGGCCTAAGATGTATGTCTGTGCCAGGTTTGGTTGCTCAACTCTGATCATGTGGGAGGAGTTTGTGGACAGACAGATTTCATGTATTACAGCGAGAGAACACAAGCTGGATCATATTTCACTTTTTCATTTCCACATATAAACTCGGTTTGCTCAGAAGTTGTCTCCTCTCCCTGCATTTCATTAAAAGTGAGTGTGGTAGTGGATGATTAACGGGCTGCACGGAGGGTAAAAGCTAAACAGGAATTGTGTTGAATTGTAAATCAACTCAAACACACCCACAAAAACATGAAAATGTGACGCTTGAAATGAACATAAAATGTCCTCTTTGAGTAAATACAATGGCGTGAGCAACACGAGCTCATTAAAAGGTTCCTATGGAAACTGGAGGTGGTGCTGGACAAGATGAAGGGGAGGATGGGAGAAGAGAAACAGCAGCCAGATAAATGATCCTGGATGCCAAATGTGTGGCAATTCTGAAGTTGGAGCTGCACAGAGCATGGCCCTCACACTTTTGGGTGAAAATAGGAAGTTGTATATTACTTTACTACAGTCATAGCCCACAGAAGAAGGTCTGAAATGCTCACATATCTCAGCTTCTCTCCTGGTAAATCAATAAACAATTTAGTAAATTGGCTGTATGTAAACTAGGTCTTTACCAATTTCATGATCATGTGTAAAACAATATTTTGAGTTTGAGGAGCAACCTATGGATTACTGAAGTCTGATAAGCATGGCTGGGTCTCTAGATGTGGCCTTTCACCATACTGTACATCTATATCACCTGTTCATAAATACAGCGTACGTCCTCATTGTGGACCTCTGTGTAAGTGTTGTACTCCACACTTTAACACATCCTTGCTGTTCCATGGGGCTTCATTTCAGTCTAAGTGGGGGTGGAGGAAGAGGCAGCGAGAGGGTGATTGAAAGTGTGTGTCAGACAGAACAAGCATGTACAGTCATCACAGTCGTGTTGAGGAGTATTTTATTGGTAGTAGAAGGTTCAGCAAGGCACATTCCTACTGTATATGTAGAAGTTCTGTCGTAATGAGTGTACATGGAGAAATACGGCCTGTCCAAACTGTTACAGTGAATGAATGCAACACTGGAAGCTCAGACAGATGCTCAGATGTTCAACTGAAAATGTATTTTTGCTGCCAGAATTACCAGCACACACACACACACACACACACACATTCGTGCTTGCACAAAGACACAGACTGAGTCGCGGGGCCTGCACACTTGTTGTGTAGCCGAGAATGTCGTCATTTCAAGTCAAGCGTTCAAATCTGATTTAGGGTGTCTTCGAAAAGCAATCAGAAAAGAGAGCTTCAGTGGAACACAGAAGATGAAATCAGGACTCATTTTATTCATTTTCATAACTTGCCCACAGAAAGTCATTGGAGCAAAGTCATATGTTGGGGATGTTAAAGGCACCCACTGATTTCCTCCTCTTTCTAAACAAGCAGCCGTGGAGATGAGTTCACATGAAAGCACAATGTGTTTTCATTTGGAAATGTTACTGTGTGATCAACTTACTTCTGTAGCAGATCTAATTTTAGTAATAGCCAATTTAACTAATGAACTGATTTTGCATTTTAATGCATGGTCTCCTCATTTCCATTTATTTGCATTAGCAGTTTGTGTCATATATTAAACATAAGTCAGACTCTTATTAGCTTAAATATCTTTGATGGTGCATAGTCGCACCTTTTTATTTGTCTGCAAACCCTGGTGCAGAACAACTGCACAGAGACCACCTGAGAAAAGCAGCATTAAACTATCTGCAGTTTGTCAGCTGTCGAGTAACATATCTAACAGGAGCGAGCAAACAGGACGGGTGACATGTTTTTGTTAGATTTTTTTTGAACGCCACGCCAACTGGTAGTGTATGTGCGCCGCTGGGGATAACCAATTAAAGCAAGGTGGTATAAAAACAGAGGTACGTTGTGCTCGTGTGTTTTCTAGAGCATTTTTTATCATTTATTATTGAAGAACCACACCCACCCACTAACATCCACTTTATGTTTGCATTCTATCAATAACTAGGCCTGAGAAATGAAACATTCCTCCAAGCAGCTAATGTGTTAATGCAGTAATCATTCCATCTCTATTTGTAACACGTGAACTGTTACATATAATGCAAGTAGCCACTTAGCTCAGCTAACTGAAATGATTGTACCTGCACTTCTTATGCGAGGTAATTGCTTAATTTATACTCCGGAGGGGCTGGAGCCTATCGCAGCTGTCACAGGGCGAGAAGCAGGGGACACACATTCACACTCACATTCACACCTACGGGCAATTTAGAATCACCAATTAACGAGACCCCAGTAACTGTATGTCTGTGGACTGTGGGAGGAAACCGGAGTACCCACACAGACACGGGGAGAACATGTACATATTTAACAAAATGTGTGGTAATAAATACCATCGATACAAGTCTTCCTATCTACATTAGTATACATATATATGCTCACATACTCATACACATACAAATTGCATGTTTTTCATATTGTGCACCAGATATTCTTGGCCTATTTTTATATGTGTTATTATGCGGTGAGATGTGAATATGTTTCCATCTTTTGGTTGTTGTGTTGGTTGTTTTGTCTTTGTTGCGTGGAAGCCTACAATGATTTTACTAGTAAGCACACTGAGACTAAACAGGGGAGGCAGCGAGAAGGAGAGAAGGAGAGGCAGAAAAAAATGTAGGCATTTAATTTTTCTGAAAAAATGCCTTCCTGATAAATGTTTTGTGGGATTACAGCTTTTGCACATCAGAGCCACTCAGCCAGTAATCATCTTTACTCTGAAAGATTTTTGCTTCTTGTCCAGTCTGTCACTTCACATTTTCCATGTCAGCTGTAATGCTTTCGCGTTTGCGCAGCGCTGCTCCTTAAGTCGCACTTAAAAACTTTATACAGTACAGTGGGGGTGTACAGTGACATAATGGGTATTATGGACACAGCTTAATTAACTCACAAAAAAGGCATTAGCTTTTTACATACACACAAAAGAAAGTGTGTATTTGACTATAGCTGGATTGTGTTTGGACATAAACAGCTGGTATTTCTCAAGGAGGTAGAATTTCCATGGTGATTATTCCCGTTGCTTAGCCATCTCCAGCGGCTTTGCGGCGTTTTTAAAAATTTTTTATAAAGGAGTAAAATCCTCAAGATTAGTCGCCTTGGCAAATGGCCTGCATTGGCTCTTTGTCACTGTTTTACCATCCTTTGTTTCATCAGGCATTTTCCATTGAGATAGGAATCGCTGTGACAACGCAGGAAAGATAAGCATGAGTAATGATCATCTTAAGTCGCAGCCAACATTTTAAGCTGCCGCATACTCGTACATGGACAAGGATCTCTTAAATGAATTCGGTCCTGTGAACCACGTGAGTGCACACACAACTCTGCACCCTACAGACTACGGTATTCGTAAGATGACCTTGACCTTTTGTGCCTTTTGACTCTCTTTAATCCTTAGGTTAATCCAAAAATAATTCAAAGCACCCAAAAACCTAAAAGTCCAAACAGAAAACAAATCCTAAAACTACATTTAGCCCCAAATGTAAGACGGTGTCCCGATTCAGCACTTTGAACTACAACATTTAAACCTCATAGGAAGAGGCCAACCAACACACATACCACATAGATATAGATTTATGTCTATTTTCTCTTCCTCCAGCGAGGTCATACTCTCCAGCATCGATGTGCCCATTGCTGGAATCTGGGAGTGCCTGGTGACGAGTTCCCGTGGCAACACCTCTCAGCAAATGGAAATAGTAGTTCTGGAAACATCAGCGTCGTACTGCCCTGCTGACAGAGTCACCAATAACAAGGGGGACTTCAGGTGAGTGACCTCGCAGACACACACTGTGTTTCTACATGTTTCAGTTTTTGTATATTGGTGATGTGGTGAAAAAAGGGTCTAAAAGTGATAGTGAGTTTCTTTTTGAGAGTTAAACTGGTGCATCTCATGCTACAATAGTATTGTGAAACAGAATCCTAACTTGGTACAAAGACTGGAAACAGCAGGAGGAACTCATCTCCTACTGAAGCTTGGTCAGGAGGGAATAAACACACAAACTCTGCATCAGGACACACTTACCTCCAACCACAAATTTATTATAGCTCTTGGTTTCTGTAATGTTTGAAGGCCGAAATTGGTGAGTTTTAGGTAAAGAGTCAGAAGCTGTGCTGACCTGGGTCAATCACCCCCACTCCTTCCAGAGATAATAAAATCCAGCTCACTAATTAAAGTAATAACCTGTAGTTTAACCAGTTTAACACATCTCCAGAAAAAAACGAAGCTAAGCTAGTTTAAGCTAAATGTCTGCAAGTGGTTGCTTGATGTCTGCATGACAATGGAATCAGTAATAACCTTGTCAAGTAATGAAAAAAAAACAGATATTACCTTTTTCTGTCTAAACAGACCAGGTCTTTCAATCTACTTACACTACACATGCTTTGGTTTACCATCTACTTGGATTTGGTGCTAATGGAGAATAATTAGTGGTTTTCAAAGCTGATGCCAGGAGGCCTCCTCCTGCACAAGGCAATAGTTTAACCCAACTATTATTTATTTAACCAGAAATATTTCCAATTATAGAACAGAATGTCATAAAACTAATACTGTAATCAGAGCACTCACTCAGTCTATTGTTATCCCTCCACAGAGAGCACACTGGCGGTACTTGAGTCTGCTTCCAGGCAGCGTTGTGCTGCTTTTTGTTCCACCTGACACCCGGTCTTGTCTTGCTCTAAGTTTGGCTGGTTTGTGTAGCACAGGAGGGTCTGGGCAGTTCATATATTTTTTTAAATAATAATTGTTATGTGCGATATAAAAACTCCTACACACATTATGGCTCACGCCGGTCCAGCTTGATCTCATGACTATGAAAACAAGAGCTCGTGATGAATAATAAAGCCTCATATAGAAAGAGGAAAAACACCACACACGTACATGCCCTCCTTGAAGCTGTATTTGCTCACATACATACACACATGCACCACCTCTCCTGCCTTGTGGGTGTGCTGTTGCCGTGTACGCTCTCTTGTAGCTGCTGTACTTTACAGCCCACTTCTAGTGCAGAAAGCGCAGAGTCTTTGTTTCTGCTGGAGCATTGAAGTAATGGGCTGGAAAATGAGACCCCCTTTTTTTCTTGGGGGCGAAATTAACGCCATTTATTACTAAGTAGCTGCTGCTGCTGCTGCAGCAATGTGGATGATGAGAGGTGGGGGTAAGGAGAGTGGGGCGGGGAGCAGTGTGATGGCAGGTCTCTACCCTCAGAACAGATTACTAGCCCCCTGAATGCAGCACTCCTTTATTTAATTTTGATGGCGTCAAAAGTGTTTCTACATTAAGACTTTCTTCAGCCTATTATCTGAAGTAGGATTTGGATGTTGCCTGTAAGAAAAAAAACACAAATATGAGCCATATACTTCTTCTGGGATTGCTGACAAGTTGATCAATATGTGGGAGCACAAACAGCTCTTTCCTCAGGCTGCAGAAGCTCAGACCTTTAGCACACAGTGGTGTCAAGAAACAAAACCCGGAGTCCTCTAGTTATCTCGCAGTTACAGACTGGTGTCCTGGACTATTTTACACACAAATGAGTTTTATTTTATTGAAACACTAACAAGCATTACCCAGAAAATGGAAATGATCCATTTGACTGTAAAATCACACTGGCCCCCCTATCACAGGTTGGTCAGCAGAGCAGCTCCAGGACTCGCTTCTTGATGACATTATTGGGAAAGTCTCATTTCTTGCTTCAGAGGAGGCTTCAGTGAACTTTGTATTACTATAAGAACAACACTTAATTTGAATTTCCCTTTAGGAGTCACAGGCAAGAGCAGGTTTCTGCTCGAAATATAAATCTTTCACTGGCATTCTCCATCTGCCACATGCGGTGCATGTTAAAGGGGTACGCAGGCAGTTTCTGTATTGCTCTTTCAAAATGTTGTGGAAGCTGACATAAACAGATTAGAGGGGTGGAGGACGAGGCATCCTGACTTTTATGGGTCAAGCTGTACCACTCCACAAAAGCAGAAAGCCTACTTTTCCAAAGATCACCTTGAGAATATTTATATTGTCGTGTCGGCGAGATGCTGAAAGTATCCAAAAGAACTGTGGCGACATGATTGTTTTCTCACTCTTCTGGGGCCACAGGAGACATTTGTTGTCACAGGCTGCGTGGCTAATTAAGAGTCACCAATTAAGCTGGCATGGGTGTCTTTGGTCACTCAGAATTGGGGGGGAACAGAAAAGCTGGTTGATACACCTTTAAGTGTATTCTGTCATTAAATCCCTGTTCATCAAGTGGAAAGACAATAAACTTCATTAATAAAGTTAGTAAATAAAATGGATTCAGAAGTCATTAATAAGACAGCACATGTTTCGCAATCAAGAATCTGGGAGTCATCTGCAAAATAATTATGCCGAGCTGTAAATCATTTATGCAAATTAATACTTTCCTAAGTACAGGGAGTATGAAATTGCCATCTGGTGCAGTTTGTGTAGATCCTGATAATTCAGATTTTTTTGGCAGGTGGCCAAAGACACTGGCTGGCATCCTGGCCTTCCTACCCTGTGCTCCTGCCACCTTTGGCTCTGCCCCTCACCCCTCCGGCAGCGCTCCTCACCCCTCGAGCCGGAGGGAGAAGAAGGCGTGGCGACGTTGCGACCGTGCTGGGCGGTGGGCTGAAGAGGACTACACTCAGTGCCCTTATGCCAGTGAACTGACCCGCGTGCTGCATGAGCTCACCCAGGTATCAGTGCTCAGGAAGAACTAGTGCTGGGAACTGCTGGGAAGCAGGATTCATTCATGGATGCTGTTGTTTTTTTTTAACTGCCCCGAAATCAATCCTAAAAATCCTTAAACATTTTCAAGTTCATATTCCCTGAAAACATACAACTAACTGCATTTATTCACGTGTGGCCTGCAGGTATTTCCAGATCTGTATATGAAATATTTATATACATAACACAAACTGACTGACAACAGGCTGTTTTAGTACCTTCTTGTGGGAGTGCTACATTAAAGTGACAAAGTTTGCATGAATTACACAACGTATTGATTCACTTTTCATCTCATTAACTGTGTGATGTTTTTGTGGAATTATGATAATGGATTGTATGATCGTCCTCTCTGAAAACTGCTGCATATTACTCACATATTGATTTTTCTTCCAGATACCTATTAATACCACAAACGCTCAGCCTTTTGGACAGCAGTTGGTGGCCTTCACCAGCAGGGCAGCACACTTCACTGATGTCATGGATGTCATTTTTGTCACCCACCTGGTGGAGAGACTAACAAGGCTGGTGGAGAAACATACAGAAGTAAGAGGACACACAGATACACCACATCCAGTGCATTTATAGTGATATCATCCCAATATTTTACTGCTTCCATGCTGGAATATTTCATGTGATTTCAGAGTTTCAGAGAATGCACATCAACTCATGCATCACCAACACTGATATACAAAATGTTCCTACACAAGATTTGTTTTTTATTAACAGAATAATTTTAAGAGTAAACTTGTGATATGATCTGAAAGATACTTAAATTCCAAATTAAGTGGCTCTCTGCTGAGAAACCTCTCTGAATGCGAGTGTGCAAAAGTATAAAAATGTGGACACCATTGCTAATGATGTTATATCTTAGGCTCCAGTCACATAGACCCAGAGATCTGTTGGCAACCTGCCAGCAGCCTGCAGTAGCTGGGAAAAATGTGTATTGGTGAGTGGTTATTGGAGGCTGTTTGCTGTGACTGGGTGATAAAGGATGCAAAGATGGTGTTCTACCAAAAAGCGCCTTGTGATTGCTTTTGTTGCATGCAAATTGCCCTGACTTGTCTGCAGACGTTCACTAGCTAACCACCATGTTATAGATAAACTTGAAAAAGTGTAACGCAAACCATATCTAGACCAATCACGTTCAAATTAAAGGTTCAATTCAATTCAATTTTATTTATTCAGCGCCAAATCACAACAAACAGTCGCCTCAAGGCGCTTTTTATTGTAAGGTAAAGACCCTACAATAATTACAGAGTAAACCCAACAATCAAAACGACCCCCTATGAGCAAGCACTTGGCGACAGTGGAAAGGAAAAACTCCCTTTTAACAGGAAGAAACCTCCAGCAGAACCAGGCTCAGGGAGGGGCAGCCATCTGCCGCGACCGGCATGTTCCAACTTTGAACGTTAGCAGTCTCCATTAACAGTTACTGTTGCTACTGACCAACGCAATCACAAAGGAGGTTTTCAGTGCAGCAATGTATACTTCTTTGCAACCAATATAAATGACAGCAAGAACTTCCTGCAACCACTCACCAACTAGTTGGGGACCACATATTATGCTAGACTGCAAGCAATCACCAACCAGTCTTTAGGCTGTTGAGACTGGCACCTTATTAGCATTTATTTAGCTTAACTCAACTAGTCCTGCTCTTGTCAAAGAGGAAACCCTGAGAGACAGCTGAAACATGGTAACATGTTTCTCACCTCATACAATCATACAATATTCACACATTCTGGCACAGGACCTGAATGCCGACCGTTGTTGAGAAGATGCATCTCATGTTTGAGCAAGTCATGTTTTTACCCCGAGTGAACTTCTTCGGCTAGAGGCAATGGGGCTGTTATACTGGCATCGCGCTGAAGGTCAGGTTATGCGAGGGGAACAGTGCTGGGCTTAGTCAGTGAAAAGAATCAATATTAGCTCTCACTCGTGCAATTATTCACCATAGGTCACTCGGGAGGAGATATTATTCGGAGATACTTAGAGTTTTATCATTCCTAAGACAATGGTGATGAGCCCACCCTCATTCACTGAGTAAAGAACAGCCCAATGAAGCAACAATAAAAAGTACAGTAAGTAAATAGCGAGCTGCCATCCTAAGGAAGCAATTATAGCCCATTGGAGCTGCTAATCTAAATTAAATCTTGCTATAATGAATGAAGTCACCATTGCCTCCCTCACAGTTCTGACTGCAGATTACAAATGTGCCTGTTGTTCTATGATTGATATGCATGATGAGTCTGCTTCTACGTGTGTGTGTGTGTGTGTATGTGTGTGTGTGTGTGTGTGTGTGTGTGTGTGTACTGTATACAAAGAGTTTTGATGGGCGTGAGCAAGCGACCATTTGCATACCTGTCTGCTTGTGTTTCCTCAGCTCGGGGACTATATATCAGACATCGCCAGCAACATGATGCTGGTGGAAGAGCACATCTTGTGGATGGCGCAGAATGAGGCCAGGGCGTGCACTCGTATCGTCCAGTGTGTGGAGCGCATTGCTGACCTTGCACTGACTGGAGACAATCAGGTCATGTCTAAGGTACAGCAGGATGACTAAACCGAATACTCACACTCAAGGCTACACTGCGACGGGGGGAGGTTGATTATCACTCTAAATGTCCCACAGCTTTCACGTTTTTTCTCGCGGTTTAGAATAATGAGAAGTCAATTTGGCTTAAGAAGATAGTGAAAACAAAGCAAGCAAAAGATAATTTGCTTCCTTTCTTGGGCTCCTCTGACTTCTATTTTTCCCTCCCCATTGTCACTGGGGATAAAAGCAGTGGCTAAATTAAAAATACAGAATTGTCTGCCCTCCCCTATCCTCTTCCCGCACCCCCTCCCTCTCCCACTCTTAAATCTTGGGATACTTGTCTCAGGTATCTGCTAACATAGCTCTGGAGGCCTTTCTGATCCATCCGTCAAACTTCCACGGCTTGTGCTGCACGGCCCTTCGACAGCCCCCCTCAGCCGCCACCTCGCCCCTCCCCGACAGCCACTCCCACTCTGATAAGGACATGAGCAGAGACCGTGATGCCATGGGGGAATCGTTACTCAGCTTCAAATGCCACACTGTCAACAACAGTGGCTCAGCGGTCAGTCAGCTAAGCAAGGTAAGACGCAAGTTAATAAGCGGTGTGAAGCTTTCTAAAAGATGCCGTTATCTTCTTCTGCTTGGATCTGTTAGCCAGAGGTGAGGGAACATTGTTCTTTGAGGGTTTCTCTTCCTCACTCCCAGCAGGGAGGGGGCCGCTCACATTTGTAATTTTTGACTCTTACTCTCAAATGCAGGATTGAGAGATGAAGGAGAGAAGATGCTCCGAGAGGGGGTGGAAATAAAATATGAAAACAGGAGCGCAGTTTGTACACTAGCTCATGGGCACAATAAAATGAATTCCCTGACACCACACTGTTGAAGCATGTGAGAAGGATTACCACCTGCCCTCAAGTCTGTTGTTGCCTATTTGTCCTGGCAATCTGACACCTTGTTGGGGTTTGTTGGCGTGCTGTAGATCAGCTCGTTATAGGCGGGGTTGTGGTGGGGGCAGGACCTGCAAATAGGACAGCAATTTTGAAGTAAGTGAATGTGGGACCACTCCCCAATGATGGATAAGGTGGCCTTGTGTAGCTGTCGCTTTAAATCAGCTAAAGCCCTACTACGTCTCCAGTCGTGGCTGTCCCATATGACAAATAGATGCGGGGCACTCTACATCTGCAGACAGCAGGCAAAACACTTAACTCCCCTGGCATTATAGTGTCATATTTGTGCAACATTTGTACAGTTTGCACCCTCCAGCTATTCAGCCCACAGATGAATTCACCAGTGTACATGAGCGTGAACACACACTGTTTGCGCACGTTAGTGTTTATGAGCAGGAAAGAGCACGAGTGTGTGTGTGTTTGTCTTTAAATCTGCACACTTCTTAAATTTTCCCCTTTCTTCTTTGTCAGGTCTCTCTGGTTTTGTCAGCAATTACAACACTTTGTTTGTGGCTCCAGGCTGTCTGTGCAGCGTGCATGCATGTATGTAAATGTACAGCGCTGTGCAAAGGTTTAAAGCACCGAAAGTAAAGTTGGTTTCGAAAATGATGAATCGTTTTCTTTTTTCTTTTTTTTTTTACCACCTATCCTCATATCCTCAAGTGTAGCGAGCATAAAGCTGAGCTCAGGGATGTGCAGGGATCATAGCAACTGTTGCAGAACTCCTTGTTCTTCTTTTGATTGAAGACACTGATTATGACTCTGGGTGCACTGCTGCAAATTTGAGACTCTTCCAATCTCAACACATAGTGTTTCAAACGTTTGCTCAGCACAGTTTGCATTTCTGGAAGCTGAGCTTAGCGATGGTTTATATCTTGATACCATGTATTATATCAATATTTTAATCACAGATTCACAGAAAAATTCTTGTGACATGAATGTCAAAATAAAAACGAGAAGCATGAAATATTACTGTCAAGCTATTAAGGTATCAAGCTACTAAGAAAAAACCTCCATTAAAGTCACTGCACAACCATAAAAAATCAAATATTGCTTGCAAGCAATTGAGTGCTCAGTGCTGCTGCTGATAACTGAAATTCACTTGCAAATTGTAGTAATTTTAATTTTCTCAACATGTTCCGGAGATTAGAAAAAGCTATTTTTTGTAAGTTATTACAAAAAAGGGTAAAAACATCAGTGGTATTATTGGACTCTGATAAACTGTGTTTTTTCCAGCACCAGAACTATTAGGCCGTAGGGCTTTTGCTGAGTCTTAATGCTCTCCTGCAGTTATTATTAATATTGTCCAATGCACAAATCAAATAGGTTGTCATTTAGCTAAATAGTATCTTTGTTTTGCAATTTCAAAAAGAGCAACGGACAGAAATGCCAATATGTGACTGAAACATTGAAGGCCTCAGTCACACAGACCTAAAAATAACCCTCTGCCAACACCTGTCGCTAGGGAGAAAATGAGTATTCGCTGACCAGTCTGCGAGTGGTTGCTGGCTGTTGCTAGGTAAAATCACTCACAAAGACAGTGTTGCGCCAACAATGTCCTTGTGATTGCTTTGGTCACTAGCATATTGCTCCAGTCACCCGTACTTTGCATGGAAGATGCCAGTTTGTCTGCTAACACTTGGTATCTAACTGATAATCAATAATGTACTAATGTAACTGATCGACAGTGAAACTTGAAAAAGTGGAACGCAAACTTGAAATGGAGAAGTAAAAGTTGTCCCTTACTGCTGCAACCAACATGGTTCAAAAGGTGCAACTTTTACTCTGGTTTGTCTTCCACGGTGTCACTACTGCTGAGTAGCAGAGGAGTCTGCGTCATCTATACAAACTATGGGTGACCATGGCAACCTGCCAGTGACCCAAACAACACCAAGAGCTTTTCAGTGCAGCAACATACAACCTTTTACTACCAGTGTCATTCGAGTGATGACAAGCAACATCGTGAAACCACTGTCCAATCAATCTCAGAATACACATTTTTCCCTTGTGACCAGAGATTACCAGGGGTCACTGACCTCTTTAGTCCTGCATGACTGCGGTTTAGCAACGGATTTCACAGCGACTGAGAGCAACCTCCATCAACCACTCGGGCTGGAGGATACTCATTTTTCCCTGGTGTCCAGTGGTTGTTACGTGGTGGCCAGCCGGTCTCTAGGCCTGTGTGCCTGGGGCCTGACATGCATCAAGTACAGTATGATGGGATTTTTGGTAAGTGGACGATTCTCCGTTATGGATCAATAACAAAAAAACGAAATCAGTGATTTTAAACCTCAGTTTACGTTATTACGTCTCGTTTCCACCATTTTAAACAGTGTTGTTACATTTTTATTGGTAAAAATTAATATTTTGTTTTTTAAGAAGCTAGCTCACAGGAAATAAAAGGAAAGGGCATGATGGGAAGTGGCATGCAGTAAAGGTTGCATTCTTTCACTCGCTTTCATTGGATAAAAAAGATTTTACGTGAAACAGCTATTTTTCTTTACTTTGCCAATTAAACTTTTAAAAAAAAAAGGTGGAATTAGTCACTAAGACCCACTGGTGCAGATGTGCTGCTCATATTTTGATGTTTTACGTAGGAGGCACACACGGTTTCTGGCAGCAGAATCACCTCTAAGTGCTTAATATGTTTGGGTCATTTTGGAAGAAAACAATCCCTCCAAAGGTCAGGTTTTGGATGTGAGATGAAGAATGTAATATTTCCACCTCACGAATGTGTAGAATGAAAGAAGCTTGTACTCTTTACACTCTCAGACTGTGATATGCCGGGTTTTCAGGCTCTTTTTGAACAGATCTGGGGTGGGAAGCAGCGCCCTGCTATGGATCACTTCAGTGTTAATTGCAGGGTGGGGGTGGGGTCGCAGAGTGACATCATTTGCTTATAAAAAGTCTCTTTTCAAAGTAGCAGCACCCTGAAATCAGCCCTCAACAGGATCTGTTTATTTTTCCTCTCTTTCATAAGTAATGTGAGAAAAACTTGACCAATTACAGATTGTATGGAAAACATGATACTCCCACTACTTACACATATGCTCAGGGAACCGGTGTCACAGAGGAATGCAGTATTCACTCATAAAGGCTTCATGTCCATGGAAGCCAATATTCCAATTTTAATCAGTTTAAAAACCCAAAGAGAATAAAATATTATCCATGTAAAGACCTCGGTGGGTTCATCAGGGTTTCAGAGCGGTGGAGTGACCCCTTTTATGAATCAGTCAGAAGGCACGCATCATATGATCTCAAGAAATGAACCATTACACCTACACGAGCTGCTCGGCCGTGGAAACTCCTGCCATGAAGCCTCTGGCACACAGTTTTTGAGCTGATGTTAATGCCAGAGGAGCTCTGCACTTATTGAGTCAGCACTTTGTTGGTGACCTTTACACACTTTCCACCTCCAGCCCTTCTGTAACTTCTGCCACTCTGTGGCTGAGTTGCTGTGGTTCCTAAACGCTTCCCCTTTGCAATAATATCACTTACTCTTATTTCATGGAATATCTGGGAATGAATACATGTCAAGAAGTGACTTGTTCCAGCAGTGGCATCCTGTTACAGTACCACGCTCAGAATCAGTGACATCTTCAGAACCACCCATTCCTTCACAAATGTTTGTAGTTAGTAAGCAGGGTTTTTAGCCTTACAGCTTGTTGGGGTAAGGAGCTGAATGGCCATGAGAGCTGTACTCCTGATAGGTTCACTATGAGGACCTGTCGTCCTGATTGAAACAAGAGAATGGGGTGGGGCAGGGTGGCATTAACTGGAAACCTGTAGCATCTGTTGTGGTGGAGCTCAGTGAAGCAGTCAGCTGGCTAAGTTAGAATCAGGAGATTAGAGTGAGCATGAATTCTGCCTGGCTGATTTCACTTCTACTAAGCTTCTACACAAGGAATGTCTCGTTAATAGAAATGTAATTGATAATTAGCTTAGGCTAGGATATATATTTAAATTGTGGCAGATAAATATAGCATCATCAGGAAAAGCCAAGCGCAGACCCGGCGTTTGATTTTAGGGTGTAATCTATATCTGAATTGTAATTGTGCTTATTAAGAGTTCATCCTTCAGTTAACAGTGTATTTGAATGAAGAAATGATGGCTGTCAGCCTTTAATGAACTCATGCTGCTCTGACGTCAGATTTTCTGGTAATTTCCTAAATACTAAACTGATTAGTAAAATCAATATGACCAACATCTCTTACTGATTCCAAAAGAGGTTTATTTTGGTATCTTCCAGCCAAAGTAGATCCTTCATGACACGTATGATGGTTCATGGTTTGCCCCTTGCTCCTGGACCACTGCTGTTTGGTACCTACAGTACTTACTGGTTACTTCCTGTTACTGAGGTCTTTAACTGTCTAGTTCTCAAGCATCCACGGTGTCTTATACAGTGATGAAAACTATACCTGTTCACTTACTGTCAAATACAAATAAATGCAATTCTATCCATAATATTTTGGTTCATTAATATATTTGCAGCAACACATTTCTGACTTATAAGAGCTGATATCTTTGCACAGTGTCAACATCAGAAAGCTCCTCAAAACCACACTCATAACCTTCATCACATAAATCTGGTATTAAATTAGATTCTTAAACTCGAAGCCTTACAGTATGTGATTCCACATTCAAAAGATCAGAGCACAACGTGTAAATGTTGCCATGACAATAAGTAAACTCAGCATCATCCAGCTGAGATAAAGCTGCTAATTGTGAAGCTGCCTAAATCACTGTTAAGTTGATGGATGAGAAAACGGAGGGAAAAGCGATGTGCACCAAGTAACGCGTAACAGACGCCTGCGATTGAAAGCGAAACCACAGCAGCAGGCACAGCAGCAGTGATCAGATGTGGCATGCCGGTTGCCATTCCAGAGTGAGTAACGGGAATGTGACACAGTGGCTCCGAGTGTGAGCTTGGTGTGGGCTAAATGCGTTTGCTGTATCCAGAGCAGAGACATAAATGCACATAACGCACAAACACACACTCGCCTGTGAGTCATCAGTCAGCCTGTCTAACACAGCTCAGTTAAACAGCACACGGTGAAGGCTACAACAGACACCTGCATGCAGCACTGCGGCTTGTTATTGAGCAACGCAGATAGCACAGAGATTAATGCGAGCTGGAAAAGATCCGAGCTGGATTCACACACACTCGTTTCCTTCTGCTAACCTGTTTTCAAGCAAGTCGGGACAAGGTCTGAAATGTTAATGAAATAAATGAACGGAACGATCAGAAAGTCGCTGGAATTATGTAATAATTGAAAAACTGAGATGTTGCTTTTTGACAAACACACTCACAGGTGATTTGAGTTGGGAAATATTGGAAAGGTTTTGGGGAACAAACAGGTGATGGAGATGTATCATCTGCAAAAATGTCAAACTAGACAAAAAGCAGCATCTTATAGGACGATCCATATCCTACACTGAAATTCTGAATGACATTAATTGAAGATTTAGTGATAATGCTGTCGTTTATATAGTGTTTATATGCAATGGCTTCATTTGACTGAAAATATATTAAAAGGATGCTGAAGAGGTATGAAAATATGATGTTTCCCTTCATCTCATCAGCGCTTTCATAACTGACTTGCTTCTTTGTGGCACAGATTCGTCCTCCTCAGCACCTTTCTGTGTGGATTTGTTCTCCCTGTGTCTCCGTGGGTTGGTCTCTGGCTTCCTCCCACAGTCCAAACACAGCTTAGGTTAGTCGGTGCTTCTAAACGGCCCAGGTGTGAATGTGTAATGTGTTCTCCTAATTCTCCTCTGACCTCTGGCATCAAGAAGGCATTTCCACCCGGAGAACTGCCACTCTGGATATATTCTTTATTTCAGGCTGTGTGGGAAAATCCCAGCAGATCAGCAGCTCCAAAACACTCAGACCTGCTCTTCTGGCATCAACAACCACATTCAAAGTCGCTAAAAGTTACGGTTTGCACTTCAGCAGGTCATCCTGAGCGTGTCTACATGAGCTGATGACATATTTGTGTTAATGAGCAGCTAAACAAGTGTACCTATGTAACAAAGTGGCTTATGCTTTTGTAGGAGTCTGGGTCAGTTCTTACAGGAATAATGAGGGACGGCTTTCTTTAGAAGGGGCTATAAAAGTGATGAACAAGCTAATGCCTGGAACTGTGCACTCTTCCTTTTCCACACTGTTTCCTTCGCCATCATGCAGCCG
>VOQJ01013109.1:0-11767 GCA_015052665.1 Apistogramma diplotaenia
CACTCTGGAGTATGAACACACTACACACACCAAGACAGACTCAACAAAAACCACCCCATTGCGTTCTCACGCACACACACACACACACACACACACACACACACACACACACACACCAACAAAGGTGCATGTTTTCTTCCCCCCGTTCAAGACATGACAGTAAGAAAATAATCTGTAATTACAAAAAGAAGAAACAGCTTTCACTTCAGTGAAGGTTTTTTTTCCTAGACATCTACTTAACAATAAAAGGCATAAATAAAAGCACAAAAACATCTCCAGTCATAATCACATTTTACACAGTTTGGCCTGCACATTATCCAATCATCAACGTGTAATCTTATAGGCTGATATGTGTCAACGTTTTCATTTCTAAGTTTGCTTTACTGAAGTAAAACAGATATAAGGCATACAGACATCTCCCAACACAAAGAGCACCCAGACAGCCGACAATAACTTAAGACCCTGAAAGTATGAATACGTTTAAAATGTTTAACGTCACTCTTAGCAGACACCTGCATAGCAAAAAGAAAGAAGAGGCAAAAGGAAGAGTCACTACAAATCGACAGGTTTAGTAGCAGACAGCAGCCTTCCTTGGTTGAGAGGGTTTCTGGGTGAACCTCTGTAATAGGTCATGTCCTCTCCTACCTGCTGCACAGGCTTCTGAGCTCCTGATGAATCAGGGTCCAAACAGTGCACTTGGATCTTTGGTTGGACCTTGTTGGTCACATCGCCCAGAGCACAGGACCTGGTGCTCGGCTTTCTGGGAGGGACTGGAGGGGGTTTCTTTACAGAAACTCTGTAGTGTGGCTGAAGTTTCGGCTGAGGGGAGAGGCCGCTTTCTAGACTCACGGCCTTTACCATTTCACTGCGACGGCTGGTGCTGAGACCTACGTTTCTCGCAGGTTTCCTGCTTTCTCGCATGAGAGAGTTGATCCTGCAAACAGTCTGACGCACGGGGGTGCGGTGGAATTTGAGCGGTGACTTGGGGATGTTTTTGCTCTTAAGGCCTGGGGGGGAATAAAGCGTGAGCTTGTTGAAGTGCTGAATGTGGTCTGCCACACGACGCCCTTCGGCCTCCTTGCCGTGTGGTGAAACGGTTGGTTGTTTCTGGACTTTGGGATCAATCTCTGGAGAAAATTCTCTCTCCTCATGTACCGCACTGACTGTAGCATTCGTTTTAAGAGGCGTAACAAGCTCATTTCTGAATTCAAGACCTCTTTTATAAGGAGTCGACTGCAGGCCAGAGGAGACGCCTAGTCTGAAGTGAGCAGGACTTTGAATATCCAGAGCATCGATCAACTTGCTGCAGTTCATCTGCTCTACCTGCCTTTCTCCTTCTCCTGCTATGAAGCTGTTATGGCCACTGGTAGGAGAAGCCCAAAGAGAACCTCTTTCATCCTTGACTTCTGGACTACAGTGCTCACCAGCCTCAAGAACGACACTATCAATATGCAAAGGAGATAACGCTGCAATTTCAATCTGGCCAAATGTAATGTTCGCTTCATTAACCACAAGGCTCTGCTGCATAGAGAAGCTGGGGGCTTCACTTTGCACAGGCAGAGGTTTGGCTGCCACAGTCTCTGGTGGAGGGGCTAGGATGCCGTTGGATGCTTTTCTCATATTAGCTCCTGAGGCCTTGCAGGAGTCCTGTATGACAGCCTGGAGATCGCTTCCAGACTCGGAGAAGGCCTTCTTGATTTTCAGCAGGGTGGGACCCGTTTGTCTCTGGGCTTCGGGGACGGCGCTCTCGTTGTCGAGGCTCTCTGCGCTGGAAGCACAGCACAGCTTCATGGGGAGGCTGCTTACGGGGGGCTTGGATGCGACAATGGCAGGCTCAGATACGTAGTTGCTCTTTAGGCACAGGTTCATAGGAGTATCTGTGAAAGACCCGCTGCTGTACGCCTGCGCTCCTACCGGGGTCTCTGCACACCACGAGGTCCGGTGGGCACTCGAGTCACATCTGGGTGTCAGCAAGTTATCTTCAGACTTACTAATGAACTTGGAGCCTGGGGGAAAAAAAGTAAGTTATTGATATGCATTACAACTTAAAACATTGCATGGCAATATTTTTACGTGCAGACATCAAGTGTAAAGTATTTGGTACTTACTCTTGGATTCGCTTTTTCCAGGCTGAGCTGATGGAATAAACTCCGCCTCTTTGGGGAAACTGAAATTGATGGCACTCTCCTGTGTGGCAAGTCGCAAACCAATGGACTCAGATCCCTTTATCACCAGCATGAAATGAAAGAGGAAAGAAAGCTTCAGAGTAGTATTTTGTTAAAAAGGACCCCACAGAAAACTCCCGAAAAGGAACATTAAAATGTTAATTCCATGACGTTGTGGTTAGTTCTTCAGAGGATGATAAAAATCACTCAGAAGAAACAATCTATTTCATTTGATTTTTTATTAACTCCAGAATATACAAATTACTTTAGAGCATTAGAAAATAGACCCCATGCAATGTACTAAAACTGGTTACAATATATTTTATGTATCTTCTCAACTGTGTATGTTAACATTGTTTCACCTGCCTCAGTACAGTGAAATCACTGAAATCCACAGCAAAATGTATTCTACTGTTTGGTACCACGAAAAAATATAAAGCATATTACTCAATAATACTACAAGAAAAAAAAAAGTTACCTTTAAAGTCCTGCGTGCATTACTTGTTTTAGAGTTTGTCACTTAAAGTAAACTTAGAACATTAAAACAACTAAAATGTGCTGCTGCGCGCTAATTAACGCCAGCATCACCCCTCGCGTGCAAACGTATCAGCTGCAGATTATGCATGATTGACCTCAGTTAATCTTTCAGTGTTCACTGGCAAACCAGAGAAGTGGCTGATTCCCCATCAGGCCACCGCACTTACGCCGTCTTTGCTGCTCTTCCCACCGAGGCTAAAACGCAAACGCAGAGACTTGTGAGGAGCTTCTTTTTTGCCGACTTTAGGAGAGAAGCAGCCGGCCCTTCCGGACTCCACTCTGAAAACAACGAGAAAGGAAAACAATTATCAGTATGGTTTTAATCCCCTTTAGATCAGAGGTGGGCAATTCATTTTCCCCAAGTGTGCACATGAGAAGCTGGGACTTTTGCGAAGGGCGGCACCAATAAGCTCATGGAAAGAACAAATTCATGTTGAGCTGAATTAAGTTCAGCTTATTGGTGTAGCCCTTCACAACAGCCCCAGCTTCTCATGTAGCCACAAAATGAACTGAAAACCCAAAGAATGTTTGTACCTGCTGACGAGGTTTCTGCCGCTAAATCGTCGGCTCTTCTTCCTTGCAGATGTGGCCGATTGCCTTCTAGACCTCCCTGCTGATGGCATGGGATTTTGGGAAGAATCCAACACCCCCGAAGCGCTGCAAGCTACAATGTATGAAGAGGAAAATTAAGCTCGAATCAAACCACAAGACTGAGAGATGGCAGAGCAGTTTGTGCCCATTAATTAAACATTCATTAATACCTGAGCCAGGTGTAGAGGACCCGTTGAATAAAATATTAGGGAGTAATTCTATCCCGAGGTTCTTTTTGACAGATCTACGTTTCTTGTTTGAAAACCCCAAAGAGCTGCCAGACTCCAGAGGAAGTTTTCGCTTGGAGGCTGGTGTTGCAATCACAGGAGTTGCAGAGGTAAAGACTGGCAAAAAATCACAAAATAATTAGTGTCTTCATACATGCAGGATCTCTTCTTTTCCATTTGAAAACATGCCTAAGAGTATTTTGAACCGAAGCGCTCAAAACATATCAGGAAATACTGGCAGAAGCTTGTGAAAGATCATCGATGCAAAGGACAGGCAGAAGAGTAACGAGCCAATAAAGCAAGCCTTTGCATTGCTACTCATTCACTATCAAAGCAGATGCAAACTACTTTAATCCAAGTGCAAAAGAAAAGTTTAAACATGTAATGAAACATTTTCAATTTTAATGTTTTTAAGGAAAATTTAGCTCGTGGTTTCTTTTGTATAGCAGATGGATTACTGCAGTTTATCATGCTACGTGACAGGCAACATTATCCCATGTGATCATGGTACATACCAACACTGTCTGTGTGCGAGGCATTTGTGGGAGTTCTACTAGTTTTTATCTTAGTCAGTGCACCATTGACCATATCTGAAATACAGGCCAAACAAACATGTACTGACTACAGTCCTTTAAAAACAGCATCACTGAATAATGGTCACTGCAATAAAATTTGGAAATTTCACTGACACTCGTCTTACGTCACGTGATGTGTGACGTAAAGCATCTGTGTTGTTATAGCAGCTGAACTGAAATTTTAGGTGCAGTTCAAATATTTATGCGTTGTACCTACGAGCAAAGACTGTAAATGTGATGTGGCCTTACCGCCCAAGCTGCGCCTGCTTTTTCTCTTCATTCCTGAGTTTAAGTCTGGCTCTTCTGCTTCATCGTGAACGGGAGACAGAACCCCTGCCTCACAGCCCATCATGCTGGGAACTTTCTCCTGAAGAAACCTCGGTAACACACCTTTGAGACGCAGACAGTCAAAACCGTCAACACAAGAGGGTAGCCTGACACACAGAAGTAGTTGAGATCAATGCCTCGAGTCATACCGAAGGTTTGAGCGTTTTCTATGAAGCACTGGACTACAGCGGCCTGCAGTTTAAGGCGTTTCTCAGTGTTGGCGTTTATCTTCTCTGTACCATCTCCAAAGTGAAGGAGGTTGGGGGCCAAGATTACAGACAAGTTACTGCTGTCCATCTTGTTCTCTGCACTCCTGTGATGAAGTAATAGTAAAATAGCATGTAAGTATTCTATGATAAACGATCATTTGGATAAAAATACTGTATATAGTGATAACCAAAAACTACCTTTTAGACACATTGTAAAGAAAGTCCAAAAAATGGCGCAGCACACACAAGTTTCTGTCTGGCAAAACACAGGACAGCAGTATGGTAGCAGAGGTCCTCTCATCTTCATTTGAGAGCTGCTGGGCCTTGAGGAAGGCTTCCTGCAGCTCTGTGGGTAGCACAGGCTCTGGTAACTCCCGGAAGAACTGCTTCACCAGACCTGCCACATCGCAGGCAAGAGCAGAGGATAGACACTCCTCACCCGCATCCAGTTTTGCCTGGAAAGACAAAACACAGCTCTGTTGCGTTCGACCGCTCACAGCATCAAGGTCCCTCAATGAAAGCAAGCTCAGCTTCAGCCATCACTCACCCTGAGAGCTTTCAGCCGAACAACAGAGCCTGATTTTCGGAACAGGCCCTCTGTGTCAACGTGCGCCAGCAGACTCATGCATGCATCGACCAGAAACCTAAAATCAAAATCGTTAGTATGAAATGCACAAGATGGGAAATGAAACAACTTGCCAACTGGGAATTAAAGTAAAACAAAATACCCACCTTGGCACACTCCCGCGTTCCATATTGTAACAAGGCAAATTCTCCAGGGGCACACCAAAAATCTTTGTCTGGGGAAACAAAAACTAAACCATTAAATTTGCTCAGTGTTTGAGTTTAAACAGCAAGGACTGACAACATGGGGAGAAACAAACACCTACACTGCTGTAATTACACTACCTATAAGCTGTATCAAGCCCCTCATGTATTCATCCTTAACACAGTGGTTTTACAGTTTTTGTGTTTTCACATGTCACGAGTTGTCTTTATGAAGGCCAAAACCACTACCGAAATTGCTATTTCGTTTGACCAGGTGACTTTCTGAATATCAAGCATTCCTAAGCCACAAGAGCCACTCTGATGGTTTGAAACTGCCCTGCCCTCCAATGGAGCAACCTTCTGGGCTAAAGGTTGGGCTGCGTTTTTTGTTTTTCTTCAATTCCCTACATACAAGCAGGACTATACTGGAAAATGCAGAAGTTCAACCTTCATTTGAAAAGTCAAAGTCTGTTGCAACAAATCTTGTGACTCCTGTAATGAGTTATTTTTTTCCAGAGGCAGGAAAAAAAACAGGGCCTATGGTATTTATTTCTACATTTAACACCTCATATTCAATAATTTGTGCTGTCACACCGTCAAAGTTTTGCAAAAGTGTTCTTTAAAAACTCTCAAACAATATGCTAAAATTATTTATGTTGCTACTAATGAAATCTATGGTGTGAACAATCGGGGCAACATCCAAACAAAGCATCCTCTGTGACTAGCGTGGGTGACAACAGTCTGCGAACAAATGGGTCTCGTCAGCTTTCAGTAGTATGCTAATCTGATCCAAGAGTCTAACCACTACAAAGCGAGTGAATTCATTCATTTGTGGTCTAACGATAGATTATGAAGTCCTACGTTTCAGAATCACTGGAAATAAAATACAAGTAAGTGGTGTTGCTGACTTGTAAATGGTTTTCTTTAAGCTTACCGAGTTGCTGGCTGTTGACTTGCAGCTGGACGCTTTGTTTTTGTTCCAGTTCTTTGTCTTTATCCCGTACGCTGAGCGGAGGTGCTGCACGGCCACTAGACGCATCACATTTTTCTCCATGACTCTCATTTTTGCAAACGTACCTCGAATTTTTTGTACTTTAATTACAATGATCAATTAATTCGTCACTCGTCTGTCGGGACCACAGTAAACGTAACAATTCAATCCTGACCACAGCCTCTTTGACTTAAATCATATTCCCCAGACGTCTGCACACTACCTCATCCTCAGCGTGAATATTAAGTCCCCATAAGACTAAAGCTACGCACCCGTTTACCAGCTGTATGAAGAACAATCGTACGCAATTCCAACGAAAACACGACTTGACTAAATTTACATTATGGAGCAAACATCTAACAGCTAGCTTCGTGCATCCGTTGCAATGCAGTTAACTAGCTACGGTTAGCCAGCTCGGTTAGCACATTAACTTAGTCCGAATCGAAAAACAAGAAACAACATCTCGGTGCTACGCGGTGTAAACCGGTATAATTGGTGTAAAACAGAAAGACTATGAATTACACAATTTAACTCACTAGCTAGCTAACTGCATTGTGATATGGTTCACTCCTCGCTTCGGTTGCCAAACTGTCTGTTTCCGCAATACATTCAAACAGCAGCGCTCCCTGCTCTCTGCGCTGTGATTGGTTGGAACCCTTTCGAATAACTTTCTTGCTTCTGTTTGTTTTAACGCCCAGAGCAGCCATACTGGGCGGTGCAGTTTCTGCTAAGGTAGAGGAACGCTAAAGCAGACGCTTTGTGTCAACCGGTAGACTGTGTAATATAAACTTGTCACACACTTGAAAAAGGAAAATTCCACTTTATTCCAAAAAAGAAAGAAAGAAAAAGACTTCCCTATGGAGCTGTCCCTGTTAATGTTCCCACCTCCCTCTTAAATTTGTTTTCTGTCAGCCACACAACAACAGCACAGGAAATTCTCTCACAAAGGCTTTATTACAATAGAACATACACTTATATATACAGGAGACAGCAGCATACAACTGCATGAACGAAAGGAGGTCTAGAAGCATTTCCTGTGGACAATGGAAGGACCGGCCTCATCATACTCCTGCTTGCTGATCCACATCTGCTGGAAGGTGGAGAGGGATGCCAGGATGGAACCACCGATCCAGACTGAGTACTTCCTCTCAGGTGGAGCAATGATCTAGAGAAGTGTTAAACACCATTTTAGTTTATTATGTGTTAATTCACTTCCTTTATGAGTGTGATTATTTAAAATCCTTGCAGTTCTTTCACCTTGATCTTCATGGTGCTTGGGGCCAGGGCTGTGATTTCCTTCTGCATACGGTCAGCGATACCAGGGTACATGGTGGTACCACCAGAAAGCACATTATTGGCATACAGGTCCTTACGGATGTCAATGTCACATTTCATAATGCTGTTGTAGGCGGTCTCGTGGATACCAGCAGACTCCATACCTGGTAGAAAACAAGCAAAAACAAATATTAGTTTTGCAATACGGAAAGACAAACAATGACTGAAGCATAGGTGCTGAACTCACCAATGAAAGAAGGCTGGAAGAGGGTCTCCGGGCAACGGAAACGCTCATTACCAATAGTGATGACCTGACCATCGGGAAGCTCGTAGCTTTTTTCCAACGAGGAAGAGGAGGCAGCAGTGGCCATCTCATTTTCAAAGTCAAGAGCCACGTAGCAAAGCTTCTCCTTGATGTCACGCACAATCTCACGCTCAGCTAAGGAAGAGAAAGTTAAGCCACATGGGAAAAACGCATACTCATTTGTAATATGCAGTGTAATTAATCAAGATGGCATAATCCTACCAGTTGTGACAAAGGAGTAGCCACGCTCCGTCAGGATCTTCATCAGGTAGTCAGTGAGGTCACGACCAGCCAAATCCAGACGCATGATGGCATGTGGGAGAGCATAACCCTCATAGATGGGGACGTTGTGGGTTACACCATCACCAGAGTCAAGCACGATACCTTTAGCAAGCAAATAAGAGTGACAGTTAGATGTGTGTGTGGTTGTGAAGGTGAAGCAGTTAAATATCAGCTTAGCTATGCCACACATCATTAAAAGTGTTGCACACGGATGCACATGTTGCATGTTGCATAAGTAATGGTTCTGTGTTTTACTTTTTTGCATAACTGAATACAAACATGAAAAAAATTATTCAAGATCACTGACCAGTGGTACGACCAGAGGCATAGAGAGACAGCACAGCCTGGATGGCCACATACATGGCAGGAACGTTGAAGGTCTCAAACATAATCTGCAAGAAAAAGCAAGCAGAATGAGGGGGAAAAAAATCCTCAAGTATAAATGTGATATAAGACAGTTGATTAGTGGCTGTAAATACCTGCGTCATCTTCTCCCTGTTGGCTTTGGGGTTCAGGGGGGCCTCAGTGAGCAGGGTGGGGTGTTCCTCAGGAGCCACACGCAGCTCATTGTAAAAGGTGTGGTGCCAGATCTGACAAAGGGGGGAAAAAAAGCAAGAAGAAGATGTCTGAAACAAGTGAATAAGCAACAACCAGGTCTTGTGAATGAAGCACCAACTGTAAAGCTGAGCAGAATTTTACAGTTCTCAAAGACAAAAAGTTGTTATGGTGCCATGAAAGTTGCAAATGAGTCTTTCTGTCTTCACAAACCTTCTCCATATCATCCCAGTTGGTGATGATGCCATGCTCAATGGGGTACTTCAGGGTCAGGATACCCCTCTTGCTTTGGGCCTCATCACCTACATAGCTGTCCTTCTGCCCCATACCCACCATCACACCCTGAAGAAAGAAGCACCAGAGGGAGTATAGCACACATGTAAACACTGCTGCTTTTTCATAGTTAGCCTTAATATTTTTTTAAGATTCCTCTAAGATAAATTTTCCTTTTGAGCATACCTGGTGGCGGGGCCTTCCAACTATGGAAGGGAAGACAGCACGGGGAGCATCATCTCCAGCAAATCCAGCCTTGACCAAGCCAGAGCCGTTGTCGCACACGAGGGCGGTGGTCTCGTCGTCGTCACACATGATGAGGCTCTCCTGGGGTGATCTAAAATGTATTAAGAAGCTTTAGGCTGGGTGTTAGGAGCGGCCGCCTAAATTATCCATCACATAATGTATAAATTGAAGGCATGTTTTTGTTGAACAGTGACCAATTTAATCACTGGAACAGCTGATGAAACGAGAGCCATTTAGAGACAGAATCAGTCACATGATTATTAATATATATGCATAAGCCGTGGTTTAACGGTGCTTTGAAGAGCAGCCAACACTGTCTGAGAGAGTTCTTATGGTATTAGCACTTGCGAATGCTAACACAACACAATTCAGCGGGTGCTATAGAGCTAATTAGATGGAGATGGATGCTATTTTTGTCCTCCCTTGTCATAAACTCCTGATACCATATCTCCACAGCCATGATTGTTCCTAAGAGCTGCTGAAGTACCACCAAAAAGGGCCACAGCAGGCAGACTCATCTATTTTAAGCTCGGCACCCCCCACCGTGGTTAACAGGGTGAAACAAGTGACACATTGATCTCCTGCTATTTCAGGTCAGAGAGAAGTGTCAGTCCAGCACCCATCAGCCTGTGCACTGTGACACTTTGGTTTTGCCACTCGCCTGTCTGGCCCAGCTGCCTCTGAACCTAATCCACTGAGTCACGGGTAAATTTCAACAACATCTCAGAGTTTTTCCAAGTAATACTCCAGTATGGCTTATTGGAGTGTTATCTCTTTCCTGAGAAGCTTTCCACGTTACAAAGTATATTGATCGCAGGAAACCACATCAGTCCTGTTTGTAGCATCACATACAATTCAAGGCATCACGAGCGGCAGGAACAAATAACTGCAGCTTTCACTGTGCTCAACAAACCCACTGAGTAATTACAACTTCTGAAAACTTTTAGGTGAAGCGACACAATCTAATCATTCAAATGACAAGCAGTAAATTTCCCGGAGGCGAACAGAAGGCAATTGCACAAACAGTAATCACTTCAGTGATTCAAAGAGGCGAGCTTTGAACTATACTCACCAAAGTGCACTGGAACACAGATGCTTCCACTGGGATGGAGGGTCACAGTGAGAGGATCCCCTTAAATAAGACCCGTGCTGGGTCAAAGGACCAGGGGCGGGGCTGAGGGTTCACACAAGTCCAAATAAGAGCTGCCAGCAAAAATCCTCCTGCTCCTGGAAAAGTGTGCTTTACATACATGGAAGAGACTTCTCTGCAGCCAGATCTTACTGACTCACGGTTTAAATGTTAGTTGTGTGGGTTGTCTCCGCTGTGGGGTCACTGAACATACTGAGCACCTAGAGATGACTGTTGTGAACAATTGAAACTACCATTACTGAAAGGAATATAAAGAACTGTTTGCATTTTAACACATGTTGCAGTGTAATGTCTGAACAGCTCTCAAATTATGCCAGATTCATAATAAAGCATCAATCTAATCTTTCAAAATGCTGCATTTTCTGTTGCTCTGATGCCTAATGTGAACACATATGTCGCATCATAGGTCATCCAGTCAAGACAAGTGTGACTGGTGTCTTACAAAAGAGATGAAAACATTGTATGAGTCTGTAAACCACGCTGCTGGTATGTGCAGTGAGCCCATGTGTGGAACAGCTGATGGTACTGCCAGCGGGACTCTGTGTGATCTTGGTGTTTGAGTGGCTCGTCTGTGTCAGCGCCCCATCATGATTGGCTCAGCTGTCTCCTTATAGGGTTATGGTGGGTAACAGAGTCCTTAATGAGCTGCCACTGAGGTTTCTGCAATGAGAAATTCCATATTTGTGCCACTCACAGCTTACAGAACATTTTTATTAATGTACGCTCAATCTTATGATGTAATACACTCATCTGTGCATGAATAATCCAAACATTTGGTGTAATACTTGCTATTGTATAATCACATATCTCAGGAAATAGAAGTAATTTATCTGTAATGATAAAGAAGATTAACTCAGATGTGAAAGAGAAATATGTGTAGTGTATTGTAGCTAAAGGAATGTGAGAGCATTCTTCTGCCACACCACACACAAGCACCTCCTATTTATAGCTGTATGTCCACAGATAGGAGCTGGATGCAGATAAAGCATCTCATAGTTATCTGTGGGACAAAGAGGACTTTAACAGAAGACTGGATTTATATTGTTTAGATACATGAAAGTAAAAGGTGCGGTTCATGGTCTGTTTATTCTAACTGTGAGGTGTGGTAGATTGTAAAGAAGAAAATAAAGAATACCTCAGAAATATTCTTGGGAGGAGGGAGAAAATTTAGTAGAATTAGCACTCCATCTCTTTATCACACCTACACCCAGTTCAGGATCAGCAGTTAAGCTAATGTAATTGTGTTTTGGAGATGTGGGAAGAAGAACCCACGGAGACAAACGGGGAGCAGA
>VOQJ01013115.1:0-13145 GCA_015052665.1 Apistogramma diplotaenia
GTTCATATAGTAAAAGTGTTGGAACATTTTAATAGCGACATGCAGAGGGACAGCAATACAGTCTCACTGCATAGCATGCAGCACAGTTAGCATAGTCACTGGCAACGACTATGCCGAAGCTCACCACGGATTGGCCAATTGGGCATTGCGCAATCCGTGGTGAGGCTCGCCGGGCTGCTGTCTCTTAGTATTTGAACAGTAAATGCGAAAATTCAGCAATTTTGAAAGAAACTAAACTAAAAACTGTGAACTTAAATGGAAGAGAACTTTAAAATACAAGTCACTGAATAAATATAACCATTGAATTTATTTTTAAATTTTATATTTCCGTGATGACAGGTGAGGCCGTGCCTCACCTGCCTCCCCTGACTGCACGTCACTGACCCAAATACAAACGTTAAAATCTGTCGGTTTTACTCGAAACGGATCTCAGTGCTGAATGAATTCACATTACTCTGTAAGAAAATATAGCTACAAAGAGGACATGAAACTTTGAATGTTTTTGATTTATAGATTCAAGTTCACACCTACATAATTTCACTATTTGAATAGTGATTTCTTAAACTGTGCTTCAAACTGTAAAATAAATGTTGTTAAGTTCGGTGTGACAAACTAAAATATTAGAAATGTAGGGATATTTTAAATAATACATAAACCCTACTATAAAAGCGCCTGCTGCCACGTGTTCCAATACTGACAAAGGTGGGATTAATACTGAAGGAGGGAGATTTAATAGAAGACACAATGAAGGTTAATCCTTACCAGTAACATTAAATGTCTTCCTCACCTGTTATTCTAACTCTTCATACTGGGTTCTCTCAGAGGTGTCACATCCAAAAAAGAAAAAAGTTAAACATACACACACGTGATGCATGAGCTGGTGTAGCTTGAATGCTCCACGGCAGTGAGGAGCAGCAGCGATCTGTAAGCCTCAGTTCACCCGGATGGGCCGAGGTAAACCTGTTTGGGAGTTTGTTTTTTTGACAGTGTCGGCATCCCATTTATACTTTACTGCTCCATAGGGATGTCGGGAATAAAATGTAAGAGATGGACCACAGCAGGTAGTACATGCACGCAGGGGGGAAGGAAGAGCAGAACACCATGACGACGCCTGAAAACGACACACAAAAAAAGCACAAAATTTAAACAACAAATGTCAACCTGGCTGGTGTTGGACCCAACATCAAATTCTTGAAAATGACTTTACCTCCGGCGTAGACGACTTTCTTCCAGGCCTGAGACTCCAGCACTCTGTCGTGAGGGTAGAAGCTCTGACTGATCATGAAGAGGATCATGGCAACTGCTATGACTCGCAGCAAAGCCATGTTTCCCCTCGAAAGCAAAGAGGCACTGGCCAGGATGGCCGACGAGTAAATGCAGGGCAGGCCACGGTACATGAAAGGGATCCCTATGGAGAAAAAAATGTAATTAAACCGAGCGGTGAATCGTTGGTAAAGTGATGATTTTAAAGACTAAAATGGAAGAGACCGTATTAAATAACACTACTTCTTTTCAACTTACCGCTGGAGAAGAAACAGAGGCGCACAAACACAGAGAGGACATAACACATGCACAGGATGTTGTCGAGCAGGTCAGACGTTCTCAGGAGCAGCGACGTAGCAATCCCAAACGTTGTGAAGTCCGCAAAATCATCTAGCTTTGCACCTGAACATGAAACAGGCTGCTGTCACACTGCTTTTACCAAAACAGTTTATTAATCACGAAAGCCACATTAGATGCATCATGTGCCTTCAGCGCTGGTCTCTGCCAGTGTCGCTGTCATGTGACAGTCGTGTGGTGCATGAACGTGCAAAACTTTCCAAGTGGAAATGCCAGTGTCAGCCCGACAGGCAGGCATTCTATAAACAACATTCTGCACTGCCTTATCTCTTTATCCCTCAGGAGCACGTAGCATGGATGAGGTGATTCGGGCCGTGGCTCATAGGTGGAATTCCACAGTCCAGGGTCAACAATTTTTGCAATTTCAGATATGCAGAGAACCCAAAGCAACAGGATAAAATAGACAATTGGGCCATGATCCCGTGGAATTAGGCTGCTTAATCAGAAAGTTATTGTTCATTTGACAAAATACGTGGGGGGGCACAACAACACCCACCTGCAAAGTCATGCAGAAAAGGCCCGTCGAGACACAAAGCCCCCTGAAATGTGCAGCCAACAATGCATTGCGATGCACCTGGAAACTATTTTGGGTATCTCTGAAATTGGGATTTTGCAGACTGGAAGCAACGTTAAAGTTATTTATACTTTCTCTTTATACTTTTTTTTAACTGTGTAAGAAGTTACCTTGACGAATCTCAAATAACACTGCATAAATTATGTATGACTCTTCTCTTGGAAATGCTGTAAGCATCGTTTTCAATGGCAGAGCTTCCTTTTACTGGATCCCTTTGTGTGGCCAAAGTAAAAAAAAGCCCAGACAAAAGACTGTGTAGCAAGCCCTGCCAACACCATGGTAGAAGTTTATCTTTGGTAAGTGCTACTGACCACAACACTCTACTTACCCAATGCAGAGCAGGCATTCAGTTGCCTGGCAACCGCTCCATCTGCCAAATCCAGGAGATAGCCAATCAGAACGAGCCAACATGCAGCGTGATGGTGCCTGAGCAAAACCAGTCAGTGTTAGTTGTATCACAGGATAAAATCCTTGCAAGTTCAAAGGTTGTACAGCTAGTGCTTCTGTGGCAACGACAAATCTGTTATCATTCTAAATATTACTTGTGGATTTCCTTTATGGAAAAAACAGGATGATACTTATGTTGCATTTGTCTGTTTGAGCTTCTAAATTGTCCGTAGGTCTGAATGTGACCGAAAATGGTCGTCGGTCTCTGTGTTGACCCTGTGACTGGTTGGTGACCCTGCCTCTCGCCCTATGGTTGCTGGGATAGGCTCCAGCCCCGGGCAACCGTGAAAAGGATGAGCAGAAGAAGATAGATGGATGCACTGTTGCCAACTCCTCAGTAAGAAAAGTAGCTATTGACTGTCCAAAAAAAGCTAGAAATCGCTACATGACATCATCACCAAATTTGCATAATTTGTCATTAGTTGTAATTGAAGCTGTAGGAGAGAGGAATAACACCCTAAATATGTTTAGAACTACAAATAAACTTTATGAAATGACTTTTAATTAATGCTTTGCCTAGACCCCCTTTACATAAATCAATGTTGTCCCGTATTCTTTAATGTATCATTATCAAATTGAACTAAAACATCAATCCTTCTCCTTTATATTTATACCCTCGGTGTCGCACAGACTAATTGGTTGCCCCTCTTGCCTGGAGCCAGGTACTTGTCCAGGCGTTGTCAAAGCCTATGAAGGGATGCAGTACGAAGGCTGTATGTGCACAGAACGTGGCGTCAGCAGGGTTTTTCAGGTTTCCGGTCTATCTGCAGAGCTCTCCAAAAGTCGCTAAATTTGTCACTGGCGGGGGGGGGGGTTCTGAAAAATCTTTAAATCTAGCAACAAAGTTGCTAAGTTGGCAGCACTGGATAGAAGGTCTGTTTGAAAAAAATAAGACCAAAAGAAATATTTGACAACAGTTTTGTATTTTTTCTGTATCATAGCCCTGTTTCTGAAATACTGCCGTTTTTCCTGACTGTTGCTGTTGTGTTTTTTTAATTTATTCACGTTTTGTTTTTATTTTGTTGTGCAATCTGGCTCTCTTCCACTGCATGTCTTTTGTCCTTTTTGTCCTGTCTCTCTCCTCTCAGCCCCAACTGGTCACAGCAGATGGCTGCCCCTCCCTGAGCCTGGTTTTGCCAGAGGGGTTTTTTTCCTGTTAAAAGGGAGTTTTTCCTTCCCACTGTTGCCAAGTGCTTGCCCATAAGGGGTTGGGTTTTCTCTGTAATTATTGTAGCGTCTTTACCTTACCATATAAAGCACCCTGAGGTGACTTGTGTGATTTGGCTCTATGTAAATAAAATTGAATTGTTTAATTACTCAAGTTTGGTTTTTGCACTTGTCACATCATTAATTTACGCATTCGCTCACATAATGATTCCTACTTACAAACTGTGTCCATCCAGCAGCTGAGCTTGACTAGAAAAATCAATTTCTCGTTTATTTACTCACCCATTAAGGCTGCTGAGAATCGAGGCCATTCCCATGACCATGTTGGCAACTGACAGTGCATTAGCTGCGTTTTTACGTGCAAACTCCTTGATCTGAAGCTCTGTAGCCCGATCGCTCAGAAGGAGTTTTTTGGTACACTGAAAGAAACCTGACGATAAAGACCAGACAACAACAGCAGTTAGTATTTTTCTGCGTTAGGTCAATAATCTCTGCTGTGGCTCTAGGGGAAAAAAGCTAAAGTCCTACAGTGGCAGATGACCACACCAGATGCCATGTTGATGCAAGTATCTGAATGGGATCAGTTTACTAATTATATTTTGGATTGAGATAAACTTCACTTGGGACTTACTGAATAAAGAATTCAAATACTCTATCATGGGAAACATACTGAAGGATACTGTAACATACAGTGTGTTTTTTAATTGATTGTAAGGAAAATATTACTTCCTCCTCTTATGTAAAAGAAATGTCACTTACCAAGACGTATGATTATTGGCTGGAGACCAACCTTACGATACATTCATCCATTTTCAGATCACTACAATGCATTTGTTACTGTACATTCATTAAGTCAGGCATGTGCAGCCTACAGCATGCAATGAGTGCCTCGTTATCTAATCAATACATTATCATTTAGGAATCAAACATACACATTTAAATTACATGCAATAACCTTTAACATCAATGATAGTATTAGAAAAACAAAGAAGTCAAAAGCATAAAATATCTGAACAGGATGAATGCAAAGTGCTGCAAGTCAAATGTGAAATCTTATCATGGATCAAACACACACAAATACTGGTGTGGAGAACAAGCATGGATACTACATACACCGCTGGCTACAATGAGAGTGAGTCGGACCTGCTGCATCGACACATACCGAACAGGAGATCAATTAGCCTGTTAGCTCTGATCAAAACATACTGACCTTAGACAAGGACATGGCAGCAGCACTCACACAGCTAACTGTTGCGTTCTATTAATAACGCTGCAGCCCAGGTTTTAATGGGGATTGAAATTAACCTACAACCTTTTTATTATAATTGTGTCAATATTAATAGTTTACACATTAATGATATTAGTCAGTGTGACTAGAAAAGCAGTATAAAATGCTATGTAAATTTACCACTGTTTAATTACTTCATCTTTTCCTGTATTTTGTTTGATATGTGAGTCAGTTGTCAGAGTGCCGAGCCATGTTGAGGCTTCTGAATACCGTTTGTACAAGTGAGGAATTGGCTGAACAGGGTGTGGAGCTATCGGGGCTGGGACCTTTAGTCCAGCTGTAAATAATGCAATTTTAGGAATTTGGAACCAAAGGCGGTGAAGCGCTTGTAAACAAAACAAAGTGTCTGTTTTATTTTGGTATTAAATGAGCTTTTTCTGTTCAAACACAAACAGCTTTAAATTTTTAAAAAATCTAATCAAATAAAAAAGCATTTTTGTTTACGTGAGTTGTCTTTATTTTATGGAAAATGTGACGATCTGACATAGAGAGCATGAAATAGAAACAAACAGGGCGTGGTCGAATGCTTTTTCAAAGCAATGTATAAACTATTAATATTGATATTATAATCTTGTGCAGTTCAGCAACTGGAAATAACCAATTTTTTTATAATAAACAAGCTTGCAGTATTAAGGAAAGTAAAACTACATTCACTATCTCAGTCAGCGAGATGCAATGACTGCTGACGCTGCCTCACTCTGTCGGCCTCCCCTTTGGTGAGCTTATTATTTTCTATCAAGTCACAGTGCTGTCCAAGACAGTATTCACAGATAATGACCTGCAAAGTTTCAAATTTTTTAACTGTTGCAGTAGCAACCCTTCAAGTGTTTTTCACCCTGAACTTCCTGTGATTCCAAAGCCAGGCGAGTTCAAGACACTCTTCATCTGAAAGAAAACAGCGTATGAGACACAGCAGAAAGCCAACAACATCTTGCACTTTAACTTGACAGCATGCTTTTTACTTCTCATTTTGGGCTTTAGCACATATTACAGCCTGGCATTGAAATGACTATCTGAAGACTTTTTTCATCAGTTTAATGCAGATAACATTCTGCACTCACTCTGAAAATCGTGTAATTGCCAAGCTTCCCAAATGAATAATCCAAATGGTTTACTTTTGTCACCGTAAACACCATCAGAAAGCCACACATGCAGCTCAAAGTGGCTAAAAGATCTTACAGTCAGGTTGTAATCGAACCACTCAATGCACTGTCCTGGATGCTAATTTAAAAAAGGGGGAAAAAAAGAGGATAAAGCCAGAACCAGAGATGCACTGTCAATTTCAAACAGGTCTCTATTTCTGGATTGCCCCTAATAAGTGCAAAGCATGATGGGTAGACCCTTGTTATGTAATACCCTATGTTTCCTGGTAACAACTAAAAAGACTAAATAAAAAACAAGGAAAACTCAGAGCTCACAGATCACCAAAGGGATAATCTGAGGTGAACGCACTGGTCAGTTTAAACTATATACTTCTGAGAGTTAATGTGTTGCGTATAATGACATATAGTTAAAAAAAACATAGCAGTGACATTACAGTTAAGTACAAATAATGCACAGGTGTCATAGGAGATTAAATCCTGTACACTGAATATAGTGTGGCCTCTAAGTGAGCATTTTAATCAGTATGTATAACTTGTATTCACTTTAAAATAATGAATAATAATGAACTTGTTCAGTAATTTGTCTCAAAAAGTGATGGCCCTGTCATGTATTATTGAATTAATATTTATTACACTTTATCTTGCCCAAACATCATCACATTTGTGATCCTGCCCACTTAGATCTAAGCTGTCCTCAGCTTTTTATCCAGGGCACCCATGCCCATGTAGGTGTACAATAACCTGGACTAGGACAAGAGATTGAGAAAGAGAACATACCAGAGGAGGAAGTCAGGAGGATCATGATCTGTCTGGCTCAAAGGCAACAGCTGAAAGAAAAATAAAGAAATAAAAGTAATAAAAGTACTTTTTTTTTTGTTGGATTGCACATACAGCACTGTACATAAGGTTTATTCAGCATAACAGATACACCAGGACCGTTTGAAAAATCTCATTAAAGTTGAGCTAAACTACAAATATAGTCCTTATTAAGATTTTTAGTCAGTTTTTTTAATTAATTTGTTAATTTCTTTGTTTGATTTTTCAAAATCACCGGAGAAGTCCTAAATAGATGACATGACAATCTTTGGAAACAAATCTTATCCTGCCTCTGCTCTCGAAACCACCTGCTGGTTTATCCTTTACAGCTGCTTAGAACCTTAATGCGCAACACTGTATCCAGAGCATCAGCCTGATTCTGCAGCGTCGGACGGCCTCATCCCGCCGCTGAAAACTCCACAACATCACAATGAGCTGATCTTAAATTACAGAAGAATATCTAGCGCTGTCTGACCCCCCTCAGCATCTTGATATAGCGGTTTAAACAAGCTCTGCAACTGCGTCACAACTAATTGGACAAAAGCCCAGCGAGCCGAAAGTATTTTAGCCTCAGTGATTGTGCACTATGCATAATCATTGATTACGTGAAGTCCTCATATAAAATGCATCACATCTTACCTTCAAAGGAGCTCCACTGATTACTTAGCCTATACAAATCAAAGGATGGAGAAACGCACGTACTCGACGTATCCTATTGTCGTTCTTTCCCGTTATTTTTTCTTTCTTTCAGCAGATTAATTTCAAATTGAATTTAAAGTGTGTGCTTAGCGTGGCCACACTCTCAGTTTCACACACATCACACAGCCGGTTACCTGTCAACTTCACAGCGACTTTTTCAGCGGGTCCTTTTAAAGAGCGTGGATAAATCCGCTGGAACATTCCACCGGAAATGACGCTCTCATTGCTTCTGGATTTTTCTGTAATATTGTTTCTCATTTCTTGTGATGGTGAGTACTGTAGTGGAAGTCATATCGGGACAAAACCACGATTTAAATTTTTTTTAAATACAATGTGTAAATACAAGGTAATACGTAGTCATTACCTAGCCATTAAGATGTCCTCTACCAGAAGAATAATACATGATAAAACACAAGTGAATGGAAATGGTCTATTTGTTTGTTTGTTTTTTACACGACAATGATTTCAGATCTGGCACTGCACCTCAGCACAACTATTAAACTACCTACATTTATGTTAAAATCCCATCTCGTAGGATAGGATGTTAAATGTGGAACATAACTTAGTTGAATTCATTTATAGTCATGCTGTCACTGCCCTGTGGCTACGTAAAAATGAAGAAAACGAATGCACACATCCGTTATTCGCTCATAAAATTCCCACAGGTCAGCCAATAAAATTTAACAAAGATCTCAGAATAAACTAATTATAATTTAGAAATTGTTGTACTTTCTGACTTCCTGTAACTTTTAGTTTTTGCTAACTTCCTCAGCTCGCCATTTTTGTTATTGTTCTTTCACTGTGGAAGAAAATGTTCACACTAAGGTAAAAAAAAAATCCTTCTTGGTCTTTCAGTCCTTTTTTCTATTTACTAAACCCTTAACTGAAGAAAGACTAAAATACTCACAGTTTAAATCGACTTAATAAAGAAACATATCGGGTGTTTTGTTTCCATTTGTTATTATTCTCAAATTGGTTACAGTGTCACTGCGGTACATGTAGTGATTAGGCAGTGATGTTAATCCACTGATCTGTATGATTTATTGGGCAATAAAAGCTCGAAATGTTAACAAATGACTCTAAAGGAAGGAACGAGGTCTGCCTTTTCTCGAGGACTCCATGCACATTAATTTGTTAGTTTACTTAACAGACTCACCTAAACACAGATTAATGAAGCATTCACTCCTGTGTGTGTAATCCAAAGGTAAATGGACAAATGGGTTGAACCTTTGGGTTGAACATGGAGTTCAAATTTATTTTACAACCCCAACAAAACAGAGTTTATAGATGAATCTCTCCAAAGTGTGTCTGCAGCAACAAACCTATTAGAGAGCTAGAAAAAACTTTAGGAGTGGCCAAATCAACAATCTGGTTCATTCTTTAAAAGAAGGAAAGTATGAGCAGAATTCTTATTTCAATAATAAAAACCTTTTCATAAAATCTCGCCAAGTCCAGAACATGCATAAGGTTGTAGGTGTAGCATGGTCAGGCTCTACAATCAAGAGATGTCATCTTATGTGCAAATGATTTACCACCAAGTTCAATCCACTGATTACACTCAAGAACAGGAAGGTCAGATTTGAGTTTTCCAGAAAACATCTTAAAAAGCCTTCCCATTCTGGAAAACAATGGACAGATGAAACCAAGTTTCACCCGAATGGAGAAAGGATGGAGAGGGCAAGGAACAGCTCATGATCTGAAGCACACCACATTATCAGTCAAACATAGTGGAGACAATGTTATAGCAGGGGCACTACTGCTTGCTGATGATGTGACTGCTGATAAAAGTAGATTAATTGAAGTGAATTGAACTGAAGTGTACAGGGCCATTCTCTGCTGAAAGCTGCAAAACCGATCAGACAGCATTTCACAGTGTAAATGGATAAAGTCCCAAAGCAAACTGCAAAACTAAACAGAGTGTCTCAAGGCAAAGAAATGCAGTATTCTTTAGTGGCCAAATCTGCCACCTAATTTCATGCTTTTGAGCTGAGAGCATGCTGAGAGCATGCTTTCAGCAACTGAAGGCAGCTGCAGCAAAGGCCTGGAGGAGCATATCAAGTGAGGAAGTGGGGACATCAATGGATTCCAGAAATCAGCCAGTCAAAGACTGGAAAGGACTTCATTATATTTAAAGTTATGTTATTTTTTGTGAGGGACTCTATATAATTTATAACAATAATAATATTTCATTAACAGTTTGTGTAATACTTTTTTAATTCCGTTAATTGAGGCTACGCTGTGGTTACATCTTGAATCTTTGATTTATAAATCACTCTGCTGGAGAACAGAGGCAACAATTACAAAAAAAATGTGCCTTTGTCCAAAGACTTAACTGTATGACAATGGTGTCTTCCAGTTGATGTTTAATCAAATCCAATAATTTAATATACAGAGAATTTTTATTTCACTGCCCTTCTTATATTTTCATGGAGTGACCAGTCTCGTGTCCTCATGTCACTGCAGACACACTCGGGAGAGTTTCATCTGAAACATTTGGAAGTGACGTTGTTTGTCCCACAACTCACATTTAAAACGTGGCAGCAGTCTCGTGCTCAGAGATATCCCACACAAGACTCATGTGGCCTGAAGGGCAACGTGGAGGACTGCAGGTGTGGCTGTGATACAACATCTTCGGCCAGGAAGACAGTCACTGGTATATGATTCAACTTGATTTTTACATCAAAGAGGTTGCTTATTAAAGTCCTGTGAGATTCAGATTGTCCTTTTTGTTCTCTTGACAGTTTTGAGGTTTGAACTTGCTTGGTTGTCTGTCTCTCTGTGTTGGCCCTGCGACAGGCAGGTGACCTGCACAGGATGCACCCTGACAGCTGGGATAGGCTCCACCCCCCTGCTGCTCTGAAGAAGCAGAAGAGGACGGAAACAATGATTCAAGTGTTGCAGTAATATTATGTTCCAACTCTTGAATTATGTGCTTAAATGCTACCTACAATTATGATAGTATCTTTCTTCTATTGTGAATAACATATAAGATGTTATACGTTACAATGTTATAACATTATAACATATTGTTGCTCCAGCTCACGTTATAATCAATAACATGTGAGCTATTGAACACAGAAATACTTTAGAAGAAAAAATAAGAAAACTCACAAGATTACAAATAGCACATGAATTTTGTTTTTAATTAAGAAACACCAAGGGGGAAGGAGAGCATCTTTTAAACACTGGAAATGAAACAGTCAAGTTGTTTTGACAGACATTTTTCAGCTGGTACACTTTCATTCATTTATCTGATACAATAAGTATTTGCTTAAGTCGGCCATTCAGAAGTGAAGCAGTAAAACGATGAATGAAAAAAGAAAAAAAAATCCAATTCTTTATTTGTAATGGAGTAAAAAAACAAAACAAAAGCAGCCATCAGTTCCTCACCAACTCTGCATCTGGTGACAGTGTTTGAGTGAAACTCCAGTTTAAGAGCAGATATATAAAAAAGGCGCCCAACACTGGGTGCAATAACCTCTTCAATGACCTCTTCAGCATTAGTGTTCCTCCTCCCACATGCTCATGATGACACCATCCTGTGCGCACATGCATTTGGAGCCTAAGACTTTTTTTTTCATCGAGTGAATAATAAGACCACTTTCCATCTATTTGACCCGGGCGCTCCAGCCAAATATTACATAACTGCCTTTAATTGAACCTTGTTGGAGTGATTTAAAAAAAAAAGAACTTTCCAGGTGGGTCCTATTAAAATCAAACATGAGGGGAAAAACAACAGGATGTGGGAGGCAATACACAATAACCAGAGAAAAGAAAATAGCAAGCTTCTGTGATTGCTCTAAAACAGCAGAATCAAGCCTAGAAACAAAAAAGCAGTGAAAAAAACGGGGGGAAAAAGAAACATAAAATAAATAAAATGAGGCGATGCTAAGTGAAAGGATGGTGCTCGTTTTAGGATATTAATACAAATATTTTAAGCTTAAAAAAAAAAAAAAATAAGGTTTGTGAATCCCAAAGTGATTGTGACATTGTGTGGTGGTCAACTAAAGGTGGGCGAGCATGCTTTATTTTACTAGAGCTACACTGCTGATCACAGCACCTGCAGGAGGCTTCCACTGCATTCACACATGACCAAGCTCTGATCCAGCTATGTGCTGCAGATGAATCCTACAGAACCACGGCGCCTTCGGAGTCTCAGAGCTTAGCGAGGTGCCTCTAAAGCTACCAAACCTGAAAGTTAGCGTAAAGCCTTCTGGATTGACCCTCCTGAGGAAATGGATAATGACACATGCACATATCTGATCCTTCCTGTGGCTGAATGTAACGCAAAGGGCTAAAACAGACGTAACTAAGAAATTTACTGAACAAACACACTCATACTCAGTTATCTACCTGACTGGCAGATAGTTTAACACATAAAATAATATCTTCAATAAGCACACATAAAAAAAAGACATTTTCAATTCACTTAAAATCCATTTTTGAGATCTACTCAATCAAATATAGCTGTGAAGGCAACAAACCATGCCATGCCACCATTCAATCAATCCCAAAGTCTATGGATATCAACAAAAGTCAGAACTGTTTACTGATCTATACCAAATTACTAAATGACACCTCTACATGTGCTGTATCTTAATGTCTGACATTAGCACCAAGATTTCTTTCTTTAAAAAAAAATAAAAAATACAGACAGAGAAGACAAAACAGCACTTTGAATGACCAGCGAAGCAGCAACGAGCCGAGCTGAAGCAGCAGCTTCCAACCTTTGCAGTTAGTCGTTTTGTATTTGACGTCCTGAGTTATGTACTGAAGCTGCAAGTGACTGTGACCATGTGCGCTCCTCTCCCAACGGTTCATAAAAGACTGTAAGCATGCTCGCGATGAAACGGTTCCTCAACAGAAGTGAAGAAAGAAGGCCTAAACGTCTTCAAGTATTAATACAGTTAGGCCTTTAAAAAGCCCAGGACACACAGTATTAGAACCCAGAATCAATTCTAGGAAGGCTGAAGAGCAGTTATGGTTAGTTTGCATGTTTTCCCCCCACAAATATAATATATATAATCATATGTATATAAATAAAAATTCAGTGCTGTAAAAACATCTCCACCTCCATAGGATCTGAGCCATCGCAGAAGGCCTAGTACGTTTTACTCTTATCATGGCTAAAACTACTGCTGGAAGTGTGTAAACTGTATTGGTTGTCTCGTGTTAATAGTCCTTCATTAAAAATACAACACCGAGGAAGAGAAGACTTGTTAATATTGTCTGGATTTTTCTGTCCTTTTTTTTGGATTTACAGCACACAAAGAAATGCATCTTGTTGTGTAATCTTTTTTTTTTTTTTTTTTTTTTTTTTTTGTGTGTGTTAGTCTGCCTTGTTTTTATGTTTTCTCTCCTTTTTCTCTGTTTGTGCACATGTGTGTGCCGCAGTCTATGAATTGCACTTCTTCACTTTGATGCCGTGAGC
>VOQJ01013116.1:13507-24118 GCA_015052665.1 Apistogramma diplotaenia
ACTGAGGTGTTTGTTGACTGGGTGGTGTGATGCAAGACCTACCCGGTGCCGCAGATCCAGAGTTGTTTTTTTTTTAATCTGTATGAATCACTGTCACAGGTTGCTTAGACTAAGATTTTTCATGTAAAACTTTCACTTGAAGTGAATGACTGCCATCTCCAAGGCTCTACTATGTGTTGTGAACATAATGTGACAGGAGCAGAAAAAAATAATATTCACATGTACATCAGAGAAGACACAGAGAATAATTTAAATGTGGCAGTGCTGAAATTTGGAGTAGAGAAAATAGGGATTAGAATTTTCATTTAAATATAAAACACATAAACACAGATTTTCATAAAGTCTTTACCGTCCCCACCTCCAAGAGGCAGAAACAGTATCTCCCTCTTACCCACCTCCTCTGTGGAGTCTAGAGGACCAGGACAGCGCTGGTCCTCTTCACCAGTCTATTGAGTCCTTCTCTATGTAGCCACCTCCCCAGCAGACAATTGCATTAAAGACTGCAGAGGCCATCACCGTGTCATAAAAGGTCTTCAGTAATGTCTTGTCCACCCCTGAAAGACCTCAGACACAGAAACATACACACACACACACACACACACACACGTACTGGATGGATGGATGGATATTAAAATCAAAAAGAAACAAGCACACTATAGCAATAACAGCATTAGGCCAATCACTGGTTAGTCTATTGTGTTTAAATGGCATGTTGTCTGCAGCTGATAATGGGTTACATTTCAAAGCGTGCCAGTTTTGACTTAATGGTATGCTTTTGCACACACCCTGCTCTTACTGTAATCCACGTCAAGATTAGAATCACTGTGGGCCAACTTGTACTGATAACTTGTACTCGGTTTCATGTCCTGCCTTAAGTGCTGTGCCAGATAGTCTTTTTGGTGTCAGCATTTGTATGTTATTATTGTTTGTGGTTGGAAATTCCCACTTGCTAAAAATACACTGTAAGAATTTGAAATTGCTGCTAATGCACATTTGCAAAGTTACCCCGCTAATGCACAAGGCATTCAAAATTTTTTTTCTTTTAGCTCTAGCCTAAATGTTTAATTTGAAGGGTTTCTACATGACTGAAGTCCCCTAGCCATTGTATAAACGGTGGCCAGAAGCATTCATTTTAGGTGTTTTTCTATGACACACCGAAGCTCTTGTGAATGTTCACTGTGAGGTCTGATTTTAGTCATGTCATCTCCGTTTAAATTGTAAAGTCACAGAACCGAGTGAATGAGTACAGTTGTTCCTTCGTGCATGTTGACACGCTATCTGTTTTCCAAACTGCTAACGCTAGCTGTTCTTGTGCTCAGCTGAAATGTCCACATAAACCAGCCAGTGAACGCTGACATAATGTCAGTGGGGTGTGAGTGTGTGTGTGTGTGTGTGTGTAAGAGATCATGTGTGGCATAAAATAATACTAGTTAAGTAACCAGAGTTGTAGGGTTTGAGGTGAGTGTTTATTAGGCTTTGCTTGGCACGTTAAAGGATATTAAAACTTTTCCATCAACTGTAAAAGACACAGCTGCTGGACCATGGACATGTAGTTGTGATATGCCTTCAATTCAGTGAAAGGAGAAGACAAACAGTATGATATCACTGGTCCCGAGAAACATGCCAAGACTTTTCTCTCAGTGCATCATCAGGTTTCACCTGCAAAATGAATAACTGCTTTTGTTGTTTTCTGATCTGTGCACAATTAAAAGCAGTCCTTCCAAACACACCCCTAAGCCACTGGTCTGTCTCTTTAATTTCTTAAGTCTTTTGATTTTTGTGTGTCTATGTATGTATGTGTGCAGATGCTCATGCAGCTGAAGAACCTTGCCCTGGAGGCAGAGACAGAGCTGGAACGGCAGGATGAAGCTCTGGATGTCCTGACGAGCTCCACGGACCGGGCCACCATGCACATAGAGAAGCACACCTGTCGCATGAAAAGGCTGCTGTAGTGCTGACGGCTAAAGAGACGCACATGGCCTCGGTGTCCCGAGAAATACACTGTAGACCTCCTCACTGTCCACACGCAGTTTGAGATTCCTGAAAAATGCACATCAGCACGGACTTGCGTGCAGTCACAAAAGTAATTTTACTTGCATTTGACGGCCACTAATTCATGGGAAGTACAGCAATGCCCACCTCAAACAATAACACCCTGAAATTTGCACTTTAATTATAGCATTAAATAAGAACACTTCTTTCTTTGAGTGAAATTAAATGACATGCAGACACACACATTTCAGTCACATGAGAAAATGTAAACTTTTTTCCCTAAATTGCATAAAATCTGAATTTGTCCTCTTTTATTTCTCCATTGGAAACAATCAGAACATTTAATCGGCTAACTTTGTGGGGCAAGATAAGCGCTACCTGACCTGAACTTTGCGTTTGGCTTTAATGTCAGCTGCACAGCACTTTGGAAGGAGGAGAGGAGAGGTGTTAGTGTATCATTCTAATGGGCACAGGAACAAAGTGTAGCCCTCACAGCACCTGGTTGTAGGCCCTATGGCTTTGCTCGGCCAATTAAACCCATTTAGTGAGAAGCCAATGATAGAGCACACCCATGTTAGTGCCGCAGTGATTCCTACTGATCGGTCATGTCACACGAGCGGGAGGTGGCGTGAATCCGCAGTGCATGTCGTGTGCTCCCGGTGAGGTCGGCAGGTGAAAAATAAGCAGATGATTTCGTGTTTGCAGGGGCGGCAGTTTACACTCCCCCCCACATCCAGAAATGAAGAGAGAAAATACTGTACATTTATTCTGCAGTAACCAATTTAAAACAAGCTGCATGTAGTTTCTTTCAGTGTAATATAAGAATGAAAGCTAAACCATGTTTCAAGGTGTTGATAAAAGTTAGTTTTTTTTATTGACTGAAAACTGACTGATCTCATGTGTGATCACAGTAACATTTGGGCCTCTGATAATCAACTGCCATTATTTCTGCCTTGTAACCATCTTTGTCTTTCTGAGGTCCTGTGTATCACTTATCCCCTTTAGGCACAGTTTCCCCGTGGCTCGGTGTTGCATGCCCAATAATACTGCTTTGTATCACATTGAGTGAAAATGTTACGTTATTATCCGTATATGACAGAAAACTGTAAATGTGCAACAAGTTCTGTGACCTTAAAACAAAAAAAAGACTCCAGCCCTCATTTTTTGTAAAAAAAAAAAACCCAGAATAAACGTAAGAACCACATTTATTGTATATGCCTCAATACTCTTCTAAACCTGTATTATCTGTAAATGAACCATGAAATTTAATGCTGTAATGTTATAGCAGTCTGTTATTAATGTGTAATTAGACACTAGGTTAATTTACAAATATGTGCCCAGTTTAAAAATATTCTGAATGTTTACTTTTTCCTATGATAATTACTTTGCTTAAAACTAAATTAAATATAAGGGAAAAGCATCTGCACTATTTTACTGTTGTAAGTATCGAATGAATTATTTCATTACCTAGAAAGCATATGATGTAAATAAACCTGAAACAAGGTAAACGAGTAGCTGTTTGTTTATTGCTGTTTAAAGTTGCCATAACGACAGTCTCGATGTCTAGCTCTAATGACAGTGTTGGGTGACTTTCAGAAGCAACTTGATTGCTCTTCAACACAGCCTGAACTCTCTGAGGCGGCATTCTTGTCATTTCTTTAAGCAGTCTTCAGAAACGGTTCTCCAGGCTTCTTGAAGGAAGCTTGAAGCTCTTTGGATGTTGGCTGCCTTTTGTTCTCTGTCCGGATGATCCCACGCGTGTGTGATTCTCTGTTTGGTTTTTCGCCATGATACACATGAACTAAATATATTTATCTCGCTTCAGAATTTTTACCTCTTTTTAATAGCATGTTCATAAATGTAGTGGAAATAATAAAAGACAAACAACAGCTTATATTTGCTGAAACAAACAAGGTTATTATTTGAAGGAATGTAATAGGGCCAGTGAGATGAATTTTAACCAGACTTCAGGTCTTAACAAAAAGTCATCAGGAAACGCCCCTCATAGTCAGCTCCCATGTGACAAACTGCAACAGAGCAACTGACACATGCAAGCTAGAAACGGACGTTCTTTAGGCTTTCGACTGATGTGCATGCTGCTGTGAGGAAGTGGCTCACTTGATGCCCTCTAATAAAATAACATCCTGTTGGCAACAAGGCCGTTGGCATCATCTTGATCACCCCTACTGGACTGCTTTCAACAGAAGGCAGGGACTACTTCATGTCAACAGGAGAGCAGATTTGATTTGGCAAGTGGCCGAGGAATTAATTATGAATCAGGAAGAAGTCTTACATAAAGAGGTTCGGTAGACCGGCAGCCTCATTCAACAGTTTGGTCCCGGTTAGCATGAACTTCTATAAAACACAGCTTACCATGAAAGATATAACACTCAAAACAAGAAAAGGAATGCCTCAGTGCGATGTTATTCTTTCTTCTGCACAAGTGAGAATGTTTTCACTACAGGTCATTTTTTTTATTCCAGTGATAAACAGAGTTTTGGAAGTCCCAAACTCCAGAAGCGTACCACATGGTTATGTGAATTCCAATCCTTAAAAAAGGTTAGGGGAAACAGAACACACACTGGCGTGGTTTTCAAGCAGCCTTGCAATACGAGGAAGTGGTGGCGGTCTTGTCTGACCACAGATACACGAGATCCGGCTTTGCCTTCCCAGTGGATGGTATGGAGACACGAGGGATTTTGTTGGCCTTGACTTCCAAGTCTATTTACTTGATAGCTCTGTGGTGAGCGCTCTCATTCAAGGAGCGTGTCTCCACTGATGACCAATCAATCAACTCCTGTAGGAAAAAAGCAGCCAAAGTTTGTGGGCTGCGTGGCCACATGTCGGTTGCACTGCACTCCAAAATACGGAGTCACGTGACTTCAAGAGAAAAAGGGGGGATTCATCATCCTAGAAAAAAAAAATCCAGCTCTTCAGTGTTTAATATTTATGGTAAAGTTTAAGCACATTTCTTTGTGCTGCTTAGTAATGTTTAAACTATGCAAATGTGCTCTTATGTAAATGTGCTTTAGTATTACACATCTTGAATACATAAATAAAATATTAGAGAATTTTCACTTCCCACTGAACTATTAGGCATGTTTGAGTCTAATGGCCTGATTTTTGACTCACGTCCTGGACAGCCTCTTACTAGTGCAGGTGTTGCTGGGTTTCCTTTTGCTGAGGGAGTTTCTGGTTTCAGGAAATAGAGGCTGTTGGTTAATGTTAGAACTGGGAGAAAACATTCCTGTAGGGAAGGTGCTTGAGTCCAACTAGGGGGTGTGCACGCAGTCTCAAAAAGAAAGTCATATGACACCCAGCATCATCTTGTTTATCAGCGAGCATTTGATAACAGCTTTCCTGTTTAAGTCAGATATGGGGATGAGTTAACCTATAAGATTTACATATTATCCTCACTTCTTTGTACATGCACATTGTTTGCAAAGCTATTGTTTTGGATACTGATCTGTCTTTCAGTTTAGTCAAACCATAAATGTGCTTTGGTTATGCGGGACTTTCCCAGATGCTGAGCTGCATGATGATATCATATGCTGTTGCAGATCATTATGCTTTCCTTGGTACTTTGGTTTTCTGGCTTTTGTTTGACCAACCTTTAACATTTCTGCATGACAGAGTTAACAGCTAGTCTGCCAAACTAAACTTGGCTGTGGTTATGAACAGTAGTATCAGCCTCAAATCAACTCCAGGTGAAACCCCACATTACAATCTACCTGAAATCTGCAGATGTGCTCACATTTCTTGTAGATGGATGCTGTATAAGTTGTTAACCTGCATAATATTACTGTAGTGATATACATGCAATCACAAGGAAAAACTGAGTCTTATGCAGGGTGCAATATCTAAGTGTAAGACTGAAAAATGGATGTACTGTTCTGTACAAGATTTTTCATCAGATTTGTACTGATGTAGGATTGAATTCTGACCTTCACCCACTAATACAGTGGGTAACAAAGGAAAATATTTTCTTAGCAAAATTATCCTTAATGTATACCTATAGGAATCAGTAGAGGGCAGGAGTGAGTTGCTGATGGTGAGTTTCCATCCATTGATCCGTCCATCGACTTTGCAGGTTCAGAGTCACAAGGGGTGCTGGAGCCTGTACCAGCCACCAAACGATGAGAAGCTGGTCCTGTCCATCACAGCGTGTGTGTGTGTGTGTGTGTGTGTGTGTGTGTGTTAGGGATATGAAATGGACACATAGATGCTTCCAAAATACTCATTTTGATGAATGTTAGCTAAACATTCCATTATTTTATCAATTTCCTCCCATCCACAGTTGTATTTTTTCATTAATTAAAATCACTATTACATTTTTTCATAAACATAGTAATAGTGATAGCAATAGTAATAGTAATGGTGATAAAAATAAAAAAATCTCTTGTTTACTTTCTTTGGGAAACCAAATCTATAAATACACTTTTCTGCTTGAGGTGAATGAAAACACAACAATCCAGAACTGCAGCTTTGGCAAGTTTTGGAGCTCCTTTTTGTGATGACTGGATTATGTATTCATTAAAAGTCCATCTATACAGCTCCCCAAACAGGTTGTCAGGCCATAAGCCAGCTTACACCGCATCAGAACTTTTACAAGCAGGCCCCCCAGAAATCTTCAGTGAGACTGTTTTTAGTGGCTCTTACTGCAAATGGAAACACTTAGCTCCCACGATAAATTACCCACCCGACCAATGCCACACTGCACAGACCCCCAGCTAGTTGTAGACATACTATGGATTTATATTTCAACATTAGCTTCTCTTGGAATTTGCTTTGCTATAGTGACTTTGGGTCCCATGAGCCGATAAGAGGACGGGGAAAAAAAACCCCTTTATCACGCGAAGGTTGTTGCACTAGCGTGCAGCCTGCAGGCACGGTGGTTTGATTAAAGTTACGGATGTGTCACCCGTCACCTCGGTGGATCTGGGGTCATTTCAGGATAAAAATAGACTTTCTCGGTTACTCATTTTCTCTGCAAAGTAAATAGCTATTAGTGCAGCAGGCCAATGATCTCAAGGGCAGCACTAGTGTTCAGGCTAAACTACTGTTTATAGTGTATTTGGATGATTAAAAGAGCCAACAGGTTATAGGAGGCATGCTTTTAAATAGAGCATCCATGGCAAAAACAAAAGATGATGGTGCTCCTGTGAACTCAGTCCAGTGGGGTCAAGTTCAAGCGCTGTAAAACACACACTTAAAAGCACTTGACTTAAAGCTCTGCATTAAATGTCGAGGTGTGTTCGAAAATAAGAACTTCATGTGAGACCCTTTCTAAGAGTGCCCATAATAATCCTAATTATCATTCCAGCTAACTTATATGTTTGACCACCTAGTGATGTAATTGCAGCTGACCAAACAGATTGTTGTTGAAATATTGCCCCGCTGTTATAGGTACGTTGTGACAGCGTTGTGTGTTCACTGATGGCCGGCGCAACCATAACAAACACAGCTGAATCTGGGGTTTACATTTCAGCAGGATGACGGCGCATGCAGCGTCTGGGTGGAACTTGGGAAAAGGAGCCCGGGCTGACAGCCTGGCCTGGCTTTCTGCCAGCATGGTAAAAACAGCCTTGTCAGAGGGGCCTATGAAGTTACTGTCCACATGCAGCAGTTTGTGAATGCAGATAGCCTTACATCAACAGATAGCACGAAGGATGTTTGACTAAACTGCGCCAGGACGATGGACGGGGTCTGTAATGAGGGCGGGGGCCATCAAGTTGAGACTGGAATAATGTGACATTTTCTTTTGAAAATTCCTAAAGGAAGCTGTCAGCTTAATACCATCCAGAGGCTGTGATTTATGGAGTCAATGCAACCGCAATGGAAAGAATAATTGCAATCATCTTTGGTATGAGAATGCATTTGATTTAGAAATAAAGCAAAACTTCTGTTACGATTCAAGAACGAATGCACGTCTTTCAACACATTGCAACTAGAAAGAGACAGATTTAATTTGTTGTATGTTTTTACTTGAGTGTCTGCTGAAAGAATTTTTCTCATAAATTCTTCAATTTGAATTTGTAAAAGAAAACCTACCAATGAAAGGGGGGAGGGGGGGGTCCCTGTTTGAATCAACCAAAGTTCAGGCCCCGTAAGTTTCTTCTTTCTACTCTTCTCAGTCTCTATAACGTGTTCTCTTTTTGTGGGTTTATTTCCACAAGTGCAGGAATTTTTGGACAACACCTATTTTGTGGAAACTCCTTCCGCAATCCCAAACGGTTTGTCCACGTAACCTCAAGGGAGCAGCCAGCAACTATGTAATTGGAGAAGATTAAGTACACACAGCGAGACCATAGTCTGGTGAGCTATTGAGAAGCTGAAACAAAGATTACCAGATGTTTACCCAGCCCTGCCATATGTGAAGTAGATACTAAACTTATGCACAAAATGTGTGACTGGCAGACAGAAGAAGCGTGAACCTTTGACCCAGTGTCTATTACAGGTTAAGAAAAACCCTAATGCCAGTTGACCATGGAGCCAGTGCAAAACAATGACGTGTTGCCCTGTTCTAGTCTAGTGTTCCTCAGGATATCACTCAGGAATCCCCTTTTTCACTGATGGAAACCGTGAAGCCGTCAAAACAGAGCTCTGTAATTTAGCTGCCTGGTTTCAATTAAAGCATTGAATATCAAAGACAATCACTCCCATTTTAATGTGCAATTTTTATGTGTTCCCAGTTTATTTTGACGGAAAATTTGTGGGTGGAGCACTTGCTAATTGGTATGGAAAACTTGCACCTGTGGTAGACCGATGTTTTGAAAGTCAGAAACATTGAATATTTGCATTCTTTTCTTCTGAGAAAGAGCCCGGCTTTATCCAGAAAAACAATTCCAGACTGGATCTGATGTGTGGAATTGTCTGGAACAATACAGTTGCACACTGGTTGCAAGCTTTTCAGGCTCCTGGTGGAGCATAATTTGTCATTTATTGTGACCACAGATCAACTATTTAACCCTTAATTCACCACAAGATGCTTGAATTGAAAATATTTAATGCCAGCAGGCATTTCATTTTGATCTTTGTGTTACATGTCAGCATCTTTGATGCATTAGGTAAAAAGTATTTCTGAACTTGCCCTGCTACTTACACTCAACACACACTTAAGAAAAAGGCATATCATCTGCTGCTAACAGCTAACATTCCAGTCTTGTTGCTTCAGGGTGGTTTTGTGAAGGAAATCCTGTTTGTGCTATATTCTCTACTACTGCTGTCAACACTGATACACTTTGGTCATCTACCATTTTTCATATTTGCTGTCAGTCCACCTCAAGTTGGAAGCCAGAGTTTCCTGTCTGTGTTCTAACAGCTTGAACAATACTTGCCAACTTTCTGTTAAAACTATGAAGGTCACTGCTTTACTTTATTAAGCCTCTTTCTGCATCTGAAAATGTGATTACTGAGCAGCATTTGTTGGGGGGCAACACACTGTTTCCTCTCAGTCTTTTGGCGTGTATTGTTTAGGTGTCTGCTAGTTTGAAATTATGCAAATTCTAAAATGAAGATGCTTAGAGTTCAAAGGTTAAAGCCTACACAGGAAACATGAAGTCATATGCTTAAATGTATTGTAACTGTATGGCATCTTCATTTAATAAGAAGGTGCTTATTTTGTGACTATTTTTCAGTCTGTATGGATGCGTGGGTGGGATGAGTCTATCAAGACATTCCTTCCATTCTGGCGAACGAGAGGTGGAATCACCATGTGTATATATATATATATATATATATATAACAAAATGACTCACACCATCCTCTGTGGTTTTCAGGACTACAGGGAGATCTATATGTAACTGTGATCTGTCATTAGTGGTAAGCTTTAATCTCCAAATTAGAGGGGTAAATCATTAAATATTACTTTCATCTGTAAACAGGACGACATGTAATGAGACTTTCCTTTTTCATAAAACAACTGGCGGACATATACAGTGGAAAGCTAACGTATGTAGACAACAGGATTCCCCAGTTTTCTGCAGCAATTATAATTTCAATGAAATCCAAGGGCATCGCGCTCCATCATCTGACCGAATGAATCATTATGCTATTCAGTTCAACCAGCACCAGTGTTAAATTAAGGATTTACCTTTGTGTCTTCAGAGGCATTTTAGCTGGGTGCTAAATTACAAATTAAATTATAATGATATCATCTTTGTATTGTATGCATAACAGTAGATACTGTCTTTAATGCAATTCATTCTTAAACTCCAGTGACAGACCAGAGTTTTGCTTGGTCCCTTACTTGCTCACACCCACTGTTGTCAAGATCCTTAACTTGATTTATAGCGTTCTAACATTTCACTACGTTTAAGAGCTGGAGTTTATTAGTTTGGTCCTCAAAAATTTGTTTTCCAGAGAGATATGACGGACCTGTGAGAAAGTCACTTTTGCGTTTGTTAGCTCAGTTGCAATGTTATGAAGCAGCTAGAGACATAACTGTCTCCAGTCCTACGGAAACACTTTTTTCAATGACGGCATGAGAACATTTCGCTGAGGTGATGCTGAAATCAGCCGAGCGTAGATGTCACGGCTTTGCGTAAGCAGCAAACCGGATCTGACCGTGTAAAAGAAAATTACTTGCTTTTTTTTTTTTTTTTTAACCCCTGCTGTTAC
>VOQJ01013117.1:7602-25882 GCA_015052665.1 Apistogramma diplotaenia
CCCCCTTTCCCGGCAACCGGGGTTGAAAGGGGGGGAAGGAGAGAAAGGGGGGGGGAAAAGGGAAAAAGCAAAAAAAAGTGGGGGGGGGGGGGGGTCGGTTAAATGAAACCGTTTTTTATGCGGTTTCTGACTTTTTTCCAACATTCTTCATGTGCCTGTTTGTCAGACTGCTTTACCATGTTTGCTGGTAGGCTAGAGGGACGAAAGCCGGTGCCTTATTAGATATGTCTGCTTGTTTTAGGTGGCGATGATCAACTCCACCAATATGACTTTCATCCAAAACTTCACTGGGGAACAGGTGGGAACATGAACACATCACTGTCTCAGTCTGTCATATTGTAGAGCTGCATATGAAGCAGGATGGGTGAGATTAGTATTAGATGAAACTCGTTGGTTGAATTGCTGTCTGTCCCTCTGTCAGATGGCCTCCTATTTTGGCTACTCTGTGGCTGCTACTGATGTAAATGGGGATGAGTAAGTAGAAAGCCTCACCACCACTCCCGACACATACATTTCCTATTTCTATTCATATGTATAATCACCGAGTCTGCACTCTGTCTTCCCAGGACTGATGACGTGCTGGTCGGAGCGCCGCTCTTCATGGAAAGAGAGATGGAGAGCAAACCCAGGGAGGTGGGAAGAGTATACCTGTACCTGCAGCTGGCTCCACTTACTTTTTCTGAACCTGTCGCTCTCACCGGCACCCACACCTTTGGACGCTTTGGCACGGCTATCGCACCGCTGGGAGATGTCAACCAGGATGGATACAATGGTAGGCCGAGACTTTCAGAGACAAAGGAAAAAAAAACAAGATAAATATTGACATGAATTAACCAAATCAGAACATTAAAATATACAAGCACAGATAGGGAAGGGGACAGGGGCAATATGGAGATAAGAAAATCCCAAAAATTCCTTTGATAGATTTTGTGTCACCGTGCATGAGCCTCCATCTTTGATCGACCAGTGTTTTCAGGTTAACGTGATAAAGGAACAAATCTTTTTCTGTTTCTGGGCTGCTTGCACTGTTATGTCTCTGACTGAGGAAATCCTATCAGATGCTGCTATTTGAGAAAACCTAAAGTTCTCCTGCCAGTCAGGAAGTGCAGCAATGAAAGGTTGTCTGTGTGAGTGGTGCCTTCCTGTGATGATCCAGTAAAGGCCGTGTATGAATCTGTTTCGGAGTTATTTTTAGCTCACCAGATGTGGCCTGGGATAAAATCATCTGGGAGTTTTTGTCATTCAGCCCAGAGTTCATTCCTCTTCGGTGTGTTTGTTTTATCCTAACATTGATTACACACACAGACACTCACACACACACACACAAATGCAGCCTTGAGCGCAAATGTCCTAAAAAAAAATAATGCTTATTGATTCCTGTCCTAAAAAATTAGTGAATAATGGCACATCTGGGCCTCGTATGACATCAATTCCACTGATTTGTCTTTTATTTATTCATGGACAGCATGTGTTAATGAGCCTCCCACCCCTTTAAAGCCATTAACCATTAGATCAATAACCATTGGATCAATATCAATGGTTTTACAGGCTAGAAATGTAAATAACATCTGCTGTCTGTCAGCAGCAGGTCTCTGAGGGTCACTGATGTGACATGAGACAAGATTCGTAGTACAGAGTCTCAAAGGAGGCACTGTGATCAAACTCTCAGTGGCCTTTTCTTTTGCTAATGTCAAGTTGAGTATACCTGCGCCCTCGTGTGTGTCTGTACTTAATCTGTGACAGATCGCTCTTCCACTTTATCATCGTCGCTCCATTTCCAAAATTCTTCGTAAAAGTGGAACCATACCCATTTTCTCTCATCTCTTATGGCTTTACTTGCCATGAACTGTCAACACTTTGCAATTTAGCTAATTCAATTTTCCATGTGGTTACTTTTGTTTTTCATTTTTATCGGCCGACGTCTGTATTTTTTGCAAAGTGTCGGTCTGTTTGGGTCTGAGTAACAGTTCTTTCGGTCCCACTGATCACAGTGGGTCCTCAGTGGGTGTTCTTGAAGCTCGTCTTTTGCTCTGATGTCTGTATTGTCTGGGAGGTTGTTGAGCAATGCCCATGTGTGACTTTCACATTATGTGAAGTCTTTTATTTTATTTTATTTTAACACAGCTATTCAGTTATGCACACATACCCACACATAGACATACAGACTCCTACACAGGCTCATATGTACACTTGCACACACACATGGTTGCATTTATCCTCTCTACCCCACAATCTGCTTCATGTGGAACTAGTTGTTTAGACTGAGGGAGAGGGGGTCCGGAGACAAACAGGATATCTCAAGGTGCTTGGACAGTTACAGTACTAATGGACACTTTAATGCAAAACAATGTAACACGTAGAGATTTAAAAGTTTACATGCTTATATCTCTGTTTTCATGTTGTCTTTGCATTTAGGTGCAGCTTTCTTTTTCAGTCGCGCTCACCAGTCACCAGTCGCTTCATTAGTTACACCTTACCAGTGCTGAGCTGAACCCTCTTTAGCCTTCAGAACAGCCTTAATTCTGTGTGGTATAGATCTGCATTGAGGTTCAGTGTGTTGTGCATTTAGAGATGCTCTTCTGCATACCTTGGTTTCAGCCAACTGGTTAACTGAGTTACTGTTGCCTTCCTGTCAGGTCCAAGCAGTCTGGCCATTCTCTTCTGACCTCTGACATGATCCCAGAGCACGGCCACTCACTGGGTATTTTTTTTCTTTTTTTGGGCCATTCTCTTTAAACCTTAGAGACCAGCCAATCTGTCAATAACAACCATGCCACATTCAAAGCCACTTAATCACCTTTGTTCCTGATTTTGATGCTTGGCTTGAACTTCAGCAGGTTGTTTTGATCATGTCTGCATGCTTAGAGGCACTGTTTGACTGGTAGATGAACAGGTATACCTAATGAAGTGGACAGTGAGTGTTTACACCTGCAAGGCTGAAGGCAGATATGCTTATCTGCTTTCCTCCTGAGAGTCAGTAACACCTTCCTACTTTTTGTACTCATATATACAGTACTGTATTTCATCCAAGAAGATAACAGCTTCATGGATAAAGTTGTTTATGTACTGTTTTAGACATTAATAAACATATTGTAGTAAAGACTCCAATTTAGAGGTCCCAGTAGGCAGGTGTGTTTACATTTGGACAGGTTAACTGTTATTTATCAGTCTTCTCTGGCCTCTCACCCAGTGACAGCACGGATAGGCTCCTTCCCTGCCATAATCCTAAGTTGGATAAGCAGTTAAGAAACTGGATTAATCTTTTTTCCCTCTGTTTCCACTACTTGCTACTTTGTTTGATTTCCTATTTAAACGAATGTTTCCCATGTTGAGCACGAGATAAACAGTGTTTAGAGAGATAAGGAAACATAAAGCTGAGCCAAGATTAAAAATAAATGTTAAAAAGTGAAAATAAATAAGTAAATGGCCTAGCTGCCACGGTCACTCAGTTTAACAAGGTCAAGCTGTTTTCCTTTTCTCTTTCCATTTCTTTGTACCTGTGTAGTTTCCTCTGCTTCGGTCTCAGAGGGACTTTAACCCTGTTGATGTCTAAACCATGCGTGTGTGTGTGTGTGTGTGTGTCATCCTTCAGACGTGGCAGTGGGCTGTCCGTTCGGAGGTGAGGAGCGTGGAGGAAGAGTATTGATCTTCAATGGAAACAAAGACATATCCACGCAGGGTATGACGCTCAGCCAAGAGCTGAGAGCGGCCCAGGCCCCTGGTGGCATTTTGCCTGGATTTGGATTTACTCTGAGAGGAGGCCAAGATATGGACAACAATCAGTACCCTGGTAAATACCCAACAAATCAGCCCTTCTCTACTCAGCTCCCCATGTTATAATCAGAATTCTCTCTCAGGCTTGCATTCTTTCACTTCTCCACTTTCCTTCCAGCTCCTCTCATTACAGCCTCCCTCCTCTTCATTCTTGACCTCCACATTTCATCGTTCCCCCATGCACTCCTCCACTACCATCTCTATGTTCTCCCCTTTTGCTTTCCTCCTCTTCTCTGGTAAAGTCATCAGAAGGGGGTATAGGGATGTGTGCCATGAACTGCTGCCGCATCCATTCTTTAGGGAATTACAGAATTCAAGTAGGAGAGAAAACATAAGACTGGGAGAAAAAAAATAGGAAGCATAATAACACATTCGCCGCATGTTCAGCCTGCCAGACCTACAAGCCTCTGTGTGCAGACAAAGCAGTCAAATTGCATGCAGCAGCTCCCTACCCTTTTTTGGCACCTTCATACTATACCGCACACCTTCACCTTATGACTTCTGCAAATATGTTAAAACCTAAGCTATAACAATGAAATAAACAGGAGGGCATTTCAAGGGTTTTTATAGAACACACACGTTTGAGTTCACAAAAAGATTTGAAACAAAGCAGGTCTGTAAAACCACGCTTTTACTACCTCATTTTCTCCCCAATTTGGAGCCGTTCTGCTCTCAGCATTAATTTTGCTTAAAGCATTCACAGATTAGGCTGAAAATGAGAATTTGTTTAGTTTCACCTTTTTCTTTGCCCCCACCCCCACCCGCTTTCCCACTTTTCCCTTTTCATTCTGCTATAATAACAGATTTCTTCATTCCACAAACAGGATACAAAGGGAAGTAACGTGCACGTTCACATCTGCGGCTTGTGATCAGTTTCACTGGCAGCCAGCGAGTGTATGTTGAGCGTGGGCCAGGCTCCAGGTCATAGTTAGACCTGCGCGGACCCACTGCAAGTCAGAGATCTGAATTAAAATCAGTGTACAATAAACACACACACAGGAATTACAGGTTGAAACTGGCGGAGGCCCTTTGGGAGGAGTAAGCAGAGAAGAAACTCATGGGTGGCAGAGTTTTCTGCCAACACACACACAAACATGGCACATAAACACGCACACACACAGCCTTGCAGTGCTTGTGTCGTCTGTCATTAGAGAGCCTGCTGACGGAAGTGAGGCACACACACACACGCACGCACACGGTGTGTCGTTGGCAGGGTAGTAAAGTCACACTGTTCAAAGGAGCCGGAGACGTTTGATCAGCGTTATGAGAGGACTGCAAAGGCGTCTGGGAGGCCTGCTGCAGCAGCCATGTGCTCTCATCATGATTAAATGTCATTAGTCGACCACAGGAAGAAGGATGATGACTGTGTTCCAGTTTTATGGATTTTATCTTCAAGAATTATTTCATGTATTTGTCTTTGCATTTCAAATCATGTAGCCCAGAACTAAATGAAAGGTAGATAAGGCTAAGCATGAAAAAGTAGGCAGCACAGGAACCAAAATGACTCACACACACACACACACACACACACACACACACACACAAAGCTTACCGCTTCAAATCAAGCTTTGTTAAATCACAGGCATATCTGATCAGAGCACTGATTTAACATTTTGTACACAAAGGCTGGGGTCAGTTGTGTATGGTAGGGGTCACGTTGCCTAAGGTTCAGTTAAGGGGTTAAAGACCGAACATTGACAGTTATAGACACATATTGGAGTCTGTGATTTGGATTTATTTAATCAGAAAGTGCAAAACTGATTAAAAGTCTCCAAGTCAACTTGAATCTTTATTTTCATTCCATACTGTTAAAAAAAATAAGAACAAATGAAAGAAAAGCATTCGCCAGATGTGCACCTTTACCTTATTAATCATATATTGTGTTTTCAGCTCATTTCCAGCTTCATATTTTTATACTAATAAGTAGAACTAGAGTAACTTATCATTGTTAAGAGTTCAGATAATCCTGATTTATTTTACACAAGGCCTTGGTGCAGCGCCTGAGTCTAGCCACTCTCTGAAACAAACCATGTAGCTTAAGACAATGCTTCCTTTAGGCTAACTTGTTTCTGATTGGCTGCCCCTCTCAGATTTTTGAGCCCCACCCCCACGTGGGTGGGGCTTATGGGCTCACAGCCGGAGTTATGGGCCTGATGATTTAACCTCTTACTGACACATTACAGAGTCAAGAAAAAAGAGTATCTGAAACAGACCATTTAGAGTAATTTGAGCTTTTGGTTTACAGAGATTACTTGCACATGAACTGGCCTCTGACCTCTTTAACAGTACTGTATATGTATGACAAAAAGAACCAAGATAATAGGTACGTTTTAAACAAACCCTCCCATTTTCTGCAATCCAGAAAAATCCCAGGCAATTACCTTGTTCTGCGGTGTAAAAATAGTATGTTTCAAATATGTATAATAGCTGGCAATTTATTGAACTGTCCTAAAGTACCACACGTGCACAGAAGAATAGAGAAATCCTATATCTCTCTCTTAAAAACCACCTCCTTTTCCACTTAGTACCATTGATCTTTGGCTTTTCATCATCATGTCCAGTCCCCCTGCAGCTTTCAGGGCATGCAGCCACTCACAGCTTGACATTCTGTCTAAACTCTGGGTAGAGGTTGTGTTTTGATAGCCCAGGACAGACACCATCAGCTAGCAGCTCAGTTACCGAAATCATACTTACACACAGAGATGCCATCAGTGAGTGATGCAGTCTGTTCTTGTGTGGCTATGGCTCAGCGGGTCTCTGTACACATACCAACCTCAAATCAACAGTGGTGGGCAAGCTTTCCTGTGTATACGGAAATGGGATCGATGAGCAAACTTGAGCGTTAGAGTAAAACAGCCAGTTCATGACATGAGAAGAGCTACATTTTCCAGGTTACATAACTGAAACAGCTGAATGCACTAGGTGGTCCCTCTGTTTCTGCCAAAAACACACCTTCCTCTGATAGCTTTCACAGATTATGATTTAAAGACCAAATGCGTGAGCCTCCATCATCCTTTTCTTTCTACACCTCCATCTTCTTCTTTAGTTCCCTCCCTTTTTCCCTAGCTCTCCAACTCCAACATACCCACATCTTCACAGCCCCTCTCACTGTAGACTTTTTAGTACATCACTTACACACACACACACACGCACGCTTACATAGTGACATAGCACACCCCAGGGGAAAAGGGACAAGGCCTAAATGTTTAATGCTGTGGTTTCAGGGGGACTTTGTGACTGCAGCCAAAGGCAGAAACAGATGTGCTTCTCTCAGATTCAATTAGTCCCTTTCTTCTTAAATACACAGGAGAGCAACGGCATAGCAAATGACATGCAAGGGTTACAAGAGTACACTTCCACTTTGCTTCCTCCCATTGTCCTCATGCAGCAGGTTACCACAACATGTGGAGCTTATAGTTGATGTTCGTGCTAAAATGATCAGCTGATTAATGAAGTTATCAACACAAAAGCGATTAAGTATCTTTTACTGTTTGTCTTTACAGTTTTGTTATTATACCTATACCAATGAAATTCTAGTGAAGATTTGAACTTTTGCCTTTATATCCAGCCACGGAGAATGAATTATTTAAAGGCCCAATATTAATAAACTAATCATAAGAATAATAAGAGATTAATTAATAATGAAAATACCCATTTGCTGAAGCCCCAGTGGCCTCTCGCTGTGCAGTCTCTCTCAACATCCCATAGCTGAAGTTTCTGCTGCATCTGGCAGAGGTGGCTTGTATCCATTAAGTGCCTCTCTTCAGTTTCACATTGTTTTAATCAGTTTTGGTACATGTGTGTATATGAGTCCGTGTCGGCGTGCGGCTTTCATTGGTATGTGTCCCCCGACCGCAGCCATTAAATGCCGGCTCTATTTTAAACTTTGAGAGCCAATTAAAAGTGTGTTCATCACAAAAACCCATGAAAACAAATAAAAATCACATATAGATGAAATCTGCTGCTGCTTACAATTAGGAGTAGTTGCTATGCAGGCTGTTGGGAAATGTTGCTGTTTAGCAAACTGTGATTGGAGCGATGTGAGCTTTCTAATGGCCCTGGAATGCAGCGTGGGGTCCCTGTCTGACAGCACGACTGCACAGTGAAAAAACACACACACACATTAGTGCAAGTTCTGCTTATGAATTGAGTCCAAAAAGGGTCACACGTGAAAGGGAAAGCATGGCGATATCAGAGAATCAGTTCTATATGACAGTCTGAGTGTGCGTGTGCCTGGGTGCGTGTGTGATGTGAGAAGTCTGTGTCTGATGAAGATTACTGGAGACTTTGAAATCAGTCCCATCTGTGGCATTCTTTGAAGCCCTCTGCTCGCTCCCGCTCTCTCTGCAGATCTGATCGTGGGGGCGTTCGGCGTAGGCGAGGTGTCAGTGTACAGGTAAGGTGTTCTGTTTCTCTTTAAAAGAAAACGTATGACTCCCAGGTGTTCAGTCTTCACACTCTGTCACATTTGTGTGTGTATGCAGGTCTCAAGCTGTAGTATCTGTGGAAGCCGGAATGATCTTGACTCCCAAAATCCTTAATCCCGATGACCGACAGTGCCACCTGCCTCAGCTGAATATCATGGTTACCTGGTAAAAACTGCACCTCCTATCCCAAGTCATAAGTATGCATTAATAATACACTGCCTGGCCAATAATAAGTCACACACTCTAATATTTTGTTGGACTGGCTTCAGCTTTGATGACACATTTGCAGTGGCACCGTTTTGATGAGCTTATACAAGATTTATTTCTGTCCAGAGCTTCATTAATTTTTCACAGATATCTTGTACTGATGATGGGAGAGTCGAACTGCTGTGTAAAGTCTGCTCTGCTCATCCCAAGGATGTGGTGCTGAGGTCACGGTGTCAGGCACTCAATCTGAGCCTGATGAATCCTGGCGTTATCATATTCAAATATGTGCACAGTGTCTCAGTGGGGGGGGGCTAACCACATGACCTTTTTCCATTCCTCCAGAGTCCAATCCTCATGCTTCTTTTTTTAATTAACATCACCCATAAGTGGTTTTCTCAAGGCTGCACATCTTTTTAGTCCTACACTCCTTCAACTCTCTTTGCATTGTCCGTGTGGAGATGGAGATTTAAGGTGATCTCAGATCGGGATCATTCAGGTCTTTCTTCCGTTCACATTTCTTCCTTCAGGATGATGGTTCACCACTATCCTTGTAGGTTTTAATATTGTGTTGGATAGTTCATAACCCACTTTCAGCTTCAGAAATCACATTTGTTGTGTTCTTTGCTTGATGCAGAACATTAATTTGACCCCTCTACAAAGGAGTAGCGTTTCCACGTCTACAGGTTATGGCTTAAGAAACAAGAAGCATCATTTGGGATTAAATAATGTGTTGCCAGACAGAACAGTTTTATCACTGCAGTAATTATCCAGTTAAAGGCACTCACTTCCATATTTGCATAGCTGAATCCAGGTGGTGACTTTATTTTGGTCAGGCAGTGTGTTTACTCTTAAATGTACTAGTATACTAACTTCTTCTTTGGCTACTTCATCCTTAACTGTGAGCATAGATGTTAGATATATTTTGAAACCTGTGCTACTCTGATCAGAGCTTGATGGAGGCTGTTCAAAAAGCCCTTTAAATATACTTTGAATTTCACTGCTGTTGTTTACTTTCAATCTGACTTTTGGAAACGGACCTATTTATACATCTTAACTGGATATTTATTGTTGAACCAATGTTTTCATGCAGCCCTCCTGGCGGGCTCCCTCTTGAAAAAGAGATTTTGATCTCGGGTGAGATTTCTTCAAGGTAAAATAAACAAAAAAATGAAAGAAAAATCTACAGATCTACAAGAGTAGAATAAAGGAATGTGCATCATTACAGAAAGCTATATTTTGCCTTTGGAGCACATTTTACAATTAAACAGGCGAGCTCTTTCCCCCCAGAGTTAAAACTTGATTACTTTTGTTTTGTGAGATGTGTCTCCAGCTCGTCACCACAGTCCACAGTTTGCTGTAATTTCTTACAGCTGGGTCATCCCATTGTGGGAAAAAGGCAATCAAATCCACACTTCCAGCTACAAATGAAGAGTGGCAGGTTCGAGCACCTAAATTGGTCACTTTTCCAGCGTTAACACCTTTCCTCAGTTGTAAATTGCAGACCTTGTGTGTATTCATGTGTGCGCAGATGTGTGAGTGCATGTGCAGGTGAATTAAAGTTAGAAGGATCAAAGTCTTAAGAAAACATAAGAATAATGAGTCCCACTGCTGCACCGAACCTCTGAAACAAAAACCACCCTGCTTACACTGTATCATAATATGCTACGCAGTATAAAGTTTCCCATTTTACAAATTACACTCTCACTGACGGTTGTGACAAATATTTCACCCCTGCACTTTAGATGTCTGCCATCAGCTAAAGTCTGTTTGTCAGTGTCTCCGCTGCAATAACAAGCAGCCCAGTGAAAAGGAATACTCATATGACCTGGAACTGCAGATTCATGGGATTCTGCAATTAATCTGAAACGGCATAATTCTGTTTTGATTATATTATTGTTCGTGGGGGTGGTCATGCTGGCTTTGAACAGTCTGGGGGTGAGTTTAGTTGAGGGGAGCCAGTCTAAAGGCTCCTGCGGCTTTGCTGCAGTGTGTTTTAGGTCCCAAACTTATTGGGACAGGAACTGCTGTAGGACTGTTTGGACAGGAGAAGTGGGCTCGGCTGTATGCCATCGTGGTGTCTGCGTGGTGGTGTGTGAATATTGGCAACGAGTGAAAAAGGAAAGTGGTTTGGGTTGAATTGACACGGAGCTTTAAACTGTGGAATACTGTCAAAACAAAACTCAGCCTATTTAAATAAACCACTTTCAAATTTTGGTCCGAGGTATGGAATCAAATAGGACTTTGGACATAATTTGAGACATTTGAATTATTTCCCATAAAGGAAGAACGCTCCAGCTTTGCGCCTTACGCATCTCCGTTACATTTCAGTCACACAGTTAAGTATCTGATTTCCTGAAAAACAATTACCCAGCGGTCTTTGACGCTGGAGGTGGTATAACAACACTGAATATTTGTCTGAAGTATTTCCACTGACTTCGAAGATATTCATTCTTTTGTATCATCAAAAGAATGAATGAGTTTTGCCTTTTCTTTCCCAAATGAAAACAAAGATGGCAGCTTTAGATGGAACAGGTGGAACAGCAGAAGCTAAAATTTAAGATTTAATACATCAATTAAATTAGCCTTTTTTTCTTTTTTTTTTTAGATAAAATGCTTGTTCTTTAAAAATTGTCATTTCCAGCTTTCTCGATTGGGAAATATAGTTGCTACTTCAGAAACAGGTAAAGACTCTCAACCATCATTTAAATGTCATGAAAATGTCTTCTGAGCTTTTTACCTTTGAGTTCTCTTAGCTTGAATAGTTGATGGAGACAAAAAAGTCACAGTCAACAGATTGACTCTGATCGATTGCTGGCCTGTTGCCTTTGAAAATGACACAGCAGTTATTTGCAAGCCTTCACCAATCTGTCTGAAAGTGACTGCAGTCACTCCTAGTCAGATCACAGCTGTTTGGAGACAGGTTGCCTCCCACCAGGTGACCTGTGTAATTGCCTTGCATTTGAAAGTGGTGGCTGCAAGTAGTTGCAGTCGGCCTCTGACAGCAAAAAAATTCAGTGCAGTCACTTGGCAACCACCGATTTAACTAGAGACGCTGTCCTGTTTTTACTCCGGCGTGGCTGAGCCACAACATGTTTTCCTTATCAGCCCGACAGGCAATGGCATGTTGCGTTAGCTTGTATGTGAGACCAAAAATCACTTATTCCAGGCATAAGCAGACAGTTTGAAGATTAGTTGGTTATTATTTTTTCAGAAACTATCATTCTTATTCTCTCTGGTTTGAGTGTAGTGGTAAAGATGAGAGACAAACTGGGATTGGGAAAAGAGGATACTGGAAAGGGAAAAAGGCAAGTGGTCAGCAACAAGTTTTAGGGCCTGTTATTTAAAAAAAAAAAAAAACTTTTAGGAAAAAATGTTGTCCAGCCATCTTGGAAATCAAAATGTTTATATATGAGCCAAATGGCCACACTCAAGGCCAGGGCCAAGAGAAACACTCGTAAAAAAGAGGGGCAGTGACAACACAAACTATTAACCCCCACAATAATCAGATGTCATAATGGTCCGGCGGAGGGGGGGCGGTTGCCGTGCAACCTCAGAAGTACCAGTTTAGTTAAGCTGAACTTTGTGATTTATTTACTGCAGGCTGGATGAGCACAGATGCATTTGAGGAAAATTATATAAAATAAAGACTAAATAAAGAGCCAGATCTGTTGCCATAAACTCTGGGTCATTTCTGTGTTGTGTGCAATTAAGTTTTTCACACAGTGCTTATTAATGTCAGCACACCCTCCAAAACTGCACACATGCAACACAGATTGACTATGTGTGAAATCATCTAGAAAGGTTTGAAATGACTCATGGGACCAATTTTTAAATAAGAGAACCTGCATTTTGCTATACACACACACACACACACACACACACACGCAAACTAACATCTGCGTCGCACTTGAAGAAAAACTAGCTCATCATCATTGTGTCATCTAATTGGGAACCTAATTATTAGCAAACACAGGAATCTCCACCATCTGCATTCTGCTTGTTAGCGTTTGTGAACTGAAGCCAAAGAAACAATAATCACATGAAGTACTGTAATTCACTCGCATTGCTGAGTTGTCAGTGTAAGAGGAGGAGCGTTGCATCCATAAGCTTCCCCGGATTAGTGGTTATTAACAGTGCAGGCCTCCCTCTGTGAGAGTTCCTGTTCTTGATTAAAGAGGTGATAACACACATGCACGCTCAGAAAACACACTTACATATAGGGTAATACCCACATAAATAGAGGAAATGCAGAAGTGTTCCCAGTCTCCCATATCTGTGACTAATGGTAGGCCACTGCGGTAATTCCCATTGCCCTCTGGAATACAGGAAGGAAGCAATGCCTTCCTATATGGGAAGTTTTTGTTTTTTTTCATGGGGGCAACAAATAAATCAGTGCAATCATGTTTTCTTTGATGAGCCACTACTGTGAGAGGTGTTTGATTTCACATTTAAAATGCAACATTTACTACTTATGTATATAAATAGAACTGGCCTGCAAATTAAGCACACCATAAGGCTGCAGAAGGTTCGAGCATAGTTGTAATCTGTTACCTCTTCTCTCTCTTTCTAATGTTCTTTTCTGTAGCCTCAAAGTGGATGTTTGTGCAGCCGTGAGCGGTGTGGGCATCCCCAGCTCTGTAGGTAAGCAGCTGTGCACGGTGCAGTAGTTGACGTTGGCTCTGGTTTACATACTGTATCATTATTAGAGTTTCCCGCTGAGAAACTGCTGCTCTGCCGCACCAATCAGAGCAGAGAACAAAGGCAACAATGGTGGGTGGGAGTACCAATAGAGGAGATGGAAGACATGAAAATATGTATATGCAAATAGTAACTTACCACGTAAGTAATGGAAAGTCACATACACCCAGGCCCTTTTGATTTAAAAGCTAATTAGTGTGTGGTAGGCTGGTTCCTCTGTCTGGTTGCTCAAATGTAATATGTGCTTCTTCATTATCTTCTGCGCAGACCTGAGAGCTGAGCTGCAGCTAGATTGGCTGAAAGGCACCAGGGGTGGAGTGAAGAGAGTTCTTTTCTTGGCCAGCCAGCAGCCTCAACACACGGGAATCTTGAGGCTGGGTCACAACCGCCCACGTGCATGCCTGAGCTACACAATTTACCTCAGAGTGAGCAATTCATGCAATCCACACAAACATACATGCGAGTAATAATTAATGAGCTTTGCATGAGAAGTTCCAGCTCGCAAAATACCAGCAAAATCGACTGACAGCAGATTTCTCTCGTTCTTTTTGCTTGATTTCAGGAGGACGATGAGTTCAGGGACAAACTGAGCCCCATCTCACTCGCTCTCAACTACAGTCTGGCTCCACCTCCTTTTGGCCAAAGTCTTCCACCTGTCCTTAACCGCTATAGCAGCACCTTCCTCCAAGAGCAGGTAAGCGTAGGTATCGTACGTACAGCGCGGTGTGCCAAAGGAGGATTTCTCCTCAGTTGACCCCGTTTAAAGGATTCTTTTGGGGAGTTTTTCTTTACATGAAGAAAAATATGGAGGGTGTTTTATGTTGTGCAGATTGTGAAGACATATGGAACAAATTTGTAGTTTGTGACTTTGGGCTGTAAAAATTAAACTAACTCAACGTCACTAAGCCCTAATGATATTTCATTCAGTCACACCTTGATTTAAAATGCTTGCCTTGGACACAAAAAGGTCTACTCCCAAATAAAAAACATCTGATTCACCTAGTCTCAACTTGGATTCTACCATTTCCTAATATAAAGCAACCCAGCTAACCTTCGCAGATCTTGCTAAATCTATAGTTTAAGATAAAATAAGGAGCATGCAGCAGTTTATCTATTACATAGAAATAATAAAAATGAAGAAAAGGCGTGCTGTACAGTAAGATCCAGTTTCAGACTTGGTATTAACTGTAAAACAAGAATGCCATGTGTTCAGATAAATATTAAGATGTTTTTCCTTCATTCTGGATTTCAGCGCTGAACCGTGTTCACTGCAGAGTCACGGATCATATTGTTGTTTATTGTTTTTAATAAGAAAGATTTATTTTATTGTTCCCATTACAATCAGCTTGCTCTATTGCACTTTATTTTAATGCTGGACATTAAGTGTCCTAATTTAAAAAAAACACACAGCGCCAAATGAGGACTGTTATCGTAACCGCAGGGAGGCAGAGCAGCAGTCAGAACCGATCCAGGTCTGTGCCCAAATGTGGCTAAAGACCAGTATAGCAGAACTTCAGTGTGAATGTGTGTCTGTCATCTCACGCCCTCTCTCTGTGCCCGTCTTCCTCTCAGGCTTACATCCTCCTCGACTGCGGCGATGACAATATTTGTATCCCCGACCTCCAGCTTTCTGCCAGCACGTAAGACTGACTCGGCCGCACTCCCTGACCTCAGCCTCTAAACACTCGACACTTCACACAGCCAAATGCAGACGCGCATGCAAGCACAGCGAAACCAAAGCAAGCACGTCTGTTATTCCTCACACAATGAGCAAAGTTTACACTGAAGTTGCTCACATTATAGCCCCATTTACCATGGAGTGTGTTTGTGTGGGTGTTTGTGTGTATATTGCGAATGTGAATGAACCAATTCTCCATAGTGCTTCCAGCTGTTCGATATCGCCATGGCAGCATTATGCAAACATCCTGTCACCGTCTGCTGACTGATTAACACACGCACACACACACACACACGGGAGCTGGTGGGGTTATTGGTGGGGTTGGAGGTATTGCATTCTTAGCATGTGATTAGATTGAACACGAAGTCCATCCATCCATCCATCCATTTTCTTCCGCTTATCCGGGGCCGGGTCGCGGGGGTCCAGTCCTGAAAATTATAACCTTAAATTTATGGGGAAAAAAATGGCACAATAGTTTTTTTTATGAATTTGGGTTTATTTCTGTCTCCGCTTTTATCTTTTCCTACAATGAAACAAACACAGGGACGGCACAGAGGTGGTGATCGGAGACGACAATCTGGTTATGTTGACCATCACTGCGGTGAATCGAGGAGAGGGAGCCTACGAGACAGAGCTCCACACATTGCTACCACCTGAAGCTGACTACATTGGAGTAGAGCGCAGGGTGGAGGTAAACACACACACTTCACACACCATGCACACAGATCTGTCTGACATCAATTATCCCAGTTAAATGTCAAGGGCCAGAAGGGTGGATGCCGAAAATAGATAAGACCAAAACTGTTGTCTCATCATCAATGAAATCAAGTTCAAAAACTAGGAAGTGGGCTATTTGAGGCTTCAGTTACAGTTCGGCATCACATCCTGTTGTGTCTTTGTGGTTTGTGTTTGTTAGGCGTGATTAAGGCAAGGCTATCAGTCGGGTATGCTTCACTGGCAACAGCTCAACAGCCCCTATTATGATTTACAAGCTGCATTAGTGACCACGGAAATGGATGGGGTCAACTTCTGTGTGTGTATGTGTGTTTATGTCTGCATGTGTGTGTGTTTGCACGTGTGTGTGCTTTAATGAGTGCGTAATGGGGCTGTTTGATTGATGACATTGTTACTGTCAGAGCATTCATCACCCTTCCTCTCATGTCTTCCCCCCCCCCCTCTCTCCTTCCATTTTTCACCCCCTCGGTCCCTTCCCCCCTTTGATGGTGTTATACTTCCCTCCCTTTGTCTTTTTGCTCACCACTTGACTCTCACTGCTCCCTATTTGTCACGTTCATTCACTGTTCTTGTCCCTTTCTTTCTTTCGTCACCTTGAATCTCCTCTAGTCCCTCTCGCAGTTAAATTGTGAGTACAAGTTGATCAATGACTCCAGGATGGTGGTGTGTGACCTCGGGAACCCGATGGTGGCTGAGACGGAGGTGAGTTCTTGCACATAAGAGCGCAAACACACACAAGCGTTTCGACCAAACACCCGTGCTGAGAAGGCACAACTGTTACGGCTCAGATTTAATTCACCTTGATTGATGCTTTCCAGCGATTACTGATGTTCACCTTGACCTCCATTCCGCACAGCCTGCTCTCACGGCTAAGCTTGTGCATGCATGTGTAATAATAATAATAATCCACTTAGGTCTTGCGTGGTTAAAGCACATGCAGGAAGCCAAGGCTTTGTAAAGTAAAGTCCTTTCTTACATGAAATTCTACCACTCAGATACACAGAGATGTGCTACAAAGCGTGAGGGCTTTTATTTATTTATTTTTTAATGGTGTCAAGGCTGGCAGAGGGGTTTATTTGCTCTCTGGAGATGACACATAGCATTCTGATAAATCAATTATGCGGTCATGTTTCACTGTTGGGGGAGGAGAGCAAAGCAAGAGCTCATTAAAGGGACAAAGCATGTGCGTGAGTGTGTGTGAGTGTGTGTGTGTGCACGCGCTCCCGCTCTATCCAGATGTTTCCCATATTGAACTCTCTGCTTGCCCCATTGAATGTTCAGGAATCCGTGAGCTGATGCAGAACATACCTCCATCTACCCCATACTGATTTTGGTTATATTGTGCAGCTAAATAGTTCTCATCACTGGTGTTCATCCTTCTGCCCCACGAGGAGAGTGATGAGTTCAGGGTGCATGCTTGAAGGGAAGCATTTTTTTTTTTCGGGCTTTTTGGTATTTGTGCTCATCTGCACTGCTTTCATTACTCTTTCTCTGTAGGGCTGAATCTTGGTTTGTTGAGTTTAGTAATAATCATTTATCAATCTTCAGTGGAATTTTACTTTGAAGATGTGGTTTTTTTTGTGTGTGTGTTTAACAAAATTGGGATTTAAGCAAAATGTAGTAGAAGAATACAAAATGAATTGCGTTTTTGCTATAGAAAGAATGCAGTTACACACACATCACATGCATTGTAGGCTGTTGGGAAGCATACAGTTTCCAATTACAAAATGATCCAATACAAATTTCAGTCCTTGTCACATGTTAGAAATACAGATGTTATTTATGGCAATAAAAAAAGACCTCCCCCAGATGCGATAAGCTAGTTAGTTAGAAGGTTTTGTTGCTTACTGTTCTAGAAGAAAGAGAGAAAACTGAAAACTCTACACTTTAAGTCTCTCTCACTCTCCCTCTTCATCTTTTTTGTGCCCCTTCTAATAACTCGGCTCTTTTTCTTTTAACAAGTAGAGTTCCTGCTCCTGGGGTTGTTCCACCACCTGAAAAAGAACTCGCCAATTGCACATTTGAGTACATTTCTCTTTTAAACCTTACACACACCTCTTAATCTCTGAATTCAGTTTTCAGACCCACTGGCACAGGTGTGTAAAATCAAGCACTGTTCTTTATGAAAGTATGGGTATTTCTAAAGAGCTCACTGAATTCAAGCACGGCACTGTAATGGGATGTGACCGTTGCAACAAGTCCGTTTGTGAGATTTTTTTCCCCTCCTAGATATTCCATGATCCACTGTAAGTGGTATTATTGCAAAATGGAAGCATTTAGGAACCACAGCAACTCAACCGCAAAGTGTCAGAACGAGGTCGCTGAGTGCTGAGGCGGATGGTGCATAAAAGTTGCCAACGCCAACTGCAGCATTCCAAAGCATCCGTCCGTCACTTTCTTCCACTTTTCCAATTATGGGGGCGTGGAGCCTGTCTCATCTGCCATAAGGTGAAATGCAGGGCACACCCCGGACAGGTCGCCAGTCTGTCGTAGGGCTAACACAGAGAGACAGACAACCACAGACACTCCCTTTCACACCTTTAGAATCGGCAGTTAACCTAAGTCCTCCAATTGCGTGTCTCTGGACTGTGGGAGGAAATCGTAAAAACGTGCAAATTCCACACAGAAATCTGGGCTTGAATATTATTTTTTCTGGGAGGTAACAGTGCTAACCACCGTGCCCCCCCCCCCCAAAATGCTGCCCTCGTTCTGTGTTTTCTGATATTAACGTTAGCACAAAAACTATCCACCAGGTGCTTTG
>VOQJ01013117.1:35019-45490 GCA_015052665.1 Apistogramma diplotaenia
TGGGAAATGAGTATAAATCCGTGCATGGTTCTTTGAAACGCAGTGCCATCTTGTGGCACCCTCCTTGAATAGCGCTATGGCGAGCCACTTTTTTTTTTTTCTCCACAGAGCATGATGGTGATATGCAGTGCTTTACAGTTCATCCATCCATTTTCTTCCATTTATCCAGTTCAGGGGAGAGCATAGAGACAACCATTCACCCTCACATTCACACCTACACACATTAACCTGACCCCATGCATGGCTTTGGACTGTGGGAGGAAGCCAGAGTGCCTGGAAGCAACCCACGCAAGCACAGGGAGAACATGGGAATTCGACACAGAAAGGCCCAAGCCAGTGAATTCAAACCCAGGACCTGCCTCGCTATGAGGCAGCAGTGCTAACCACAACACCACCATGTTACCCCCTTTTATAGTTATTTACAACGCTTGATGTGATATAAACAAACTGCTCTGTATACAGTTTATTTCTCCAAACCCTTGCTCATATCGATTCATTAATAGCTGCATTTTAAATGCATTCAAGTCACTTTCCTTGCACAGGAAAACATCCCTGTTAAGAGCAACAATTTCAGTTCTGAGATATTACCTTTCACTACATTTTGAGTTTTTGTGTTAATTTTCTCTGCAGCATCTTCAAATTAGTTAAGTCGCCTCGTTTAATTTGAATGCTTATCAGCATGTAATCTCTATCTGCAGGCCTGAGTTCATGTTCCCACCATAAACTGAGACTTAATGGGCGGCTACACTAAACCCATTTTTAATATAAGAAAGAGAGGAAAAGCGATTTTATTATTTAGCAGCAAAGATTTCCGCAATCACAATCTTCAAAGGCCTTCTCTTCAGGGCTGACTGGTATTCAGAATATGAAAGTTCGTTGTCAGAAATATCAAAGCGGGAGAGGTGAGGTGAAGACTTGATCAGATATATCTCAAGTGGAAACATTTATCATACTCTCACAGATGGCAAGCCACATTTGAATGAAAACACAGCCGAAGGATCCTTTCTTTCTGCCTCGTTCACTCACCAACACAAAAACAACCCCACTTACAAATCTTAAGCGAGGAGTTGCAGGATGAACCTGGCCTTCCTGCGGAAAGGAAACATGAAAGGACACGCGCTGCATTTTTCTTCCATATTTCTTTATTTCTTTGAATATACTGGATCAAATGTAAAATCAAACATTTGGAGTAAAGATTTAACAGTTTTCTGACTAGCAAATATCAACACCATCAAAATAAAGGAACATTATTGATACTTACTACATAATGTACGTATATAGGACATACCGTATCTTAGCTAAGATTTATCCAAACAGACCCAAATTACAAAATATTTTTTTAGTCTTCGACTCCCGTAATTTCCTGGGTTTTTGAGCTGGTGCAAAAGAAAATATCTTAGGTGAAGCAGTATCTTGTATTTTTGTCAAATAAACAATGACGTATTTATAGAAATTAAACATCACTTCAAAGGTCTGTACAAGGGGGGGGATCAGTGTTTCTCCTCTCCACTGGCAACAAGGTCATACCAACATTATAATGGAAGACTTTGGCTATTTACAAATCACTGAGATGGTGTACAGGTAGTGTACAATTCCTCTCAGACATACTGTACATTACTTGTGTTTGTCAGTTACACCAACACCTCTTCCCATTTGTGCGCGCGCGCACACACACACACACACACACACACACATACATACATACACGCATGTCAAAGTGCAATTCCATAGATCACCACAATGCGGCACCTATATGCCATATTCAACATTGTACAGAAAGGCTGTGAAAATTACATATTTTAAGGGGTCCAGCTTGAGCATACATGTGAGCAGAAGGGCTAGCTCTATATTATTACTAAACCTTTCCAACAGTGTGACATAGACCTACTTCACATCAGCCATTTTGGCATGAATTAGCTGGAAAATGCACGTGTTATTAACGGCATTTAATGAAGCTTCTGTTCCATTTAGGTGCAACGTCATAATTAATGTGATTTCTGTGTTTACTGCCATTCCATGTCATAATGGCTGCTGTGAGGAAAAAAAAAGTCTTGAACTTACAGTAAAGCGCTTTAAACGTGTGGTTAAGTGGGAGACCACCCTTTCAAGTGCTGGGGCAGGTATCGATTTTGCCCCTGTTGGGGTGCACTAATGTCCACCTCTATTAACCTTATTAATACACAGATTCACCACTTAATTCACAGCAAACACAGCTGAGTAGAGGACTAGCTACCAACAAGGGCAGGGCTTTTAAACATAAGCTTGGCAATATTTTTCTCTCATTGTCAACAAAAGTCATGAAAACATGAAGATCGTGACCAAGTATTGTCTGTGTAGTCTTATATGCTTTATTATTTTGTGCTATTCAAAAATGGTTGAAAATGCTGTCATTATAATGAACTTAAGCGCTGTAGCTTTAGCTTTTAGTCAGCCCCACAGATATTCAAAGGTGGCACCTAATGTAGAAACGTACAGCCGCAAATACACTATATGGTCAAAAGTATTGGGCCACTGTTCTTAATCTTCCAGGTGTACTCAGGCCAGTTGCCACAGGCATATAAATCAAGCACCGAGTCATCCGGTGTGCCTTTACAAACACACCGGTTGTTCTAAAGAGTGCACTGAGATTTCTTTCACAATCAGCTGCAAGCGGCGTTACTGAGCAGGGGTGGCCGAGTGCTCAGGCGTATGGTGCGGAAAAGTTGCCAACGCTCTGCTGACTCAGTAACTGCAGAGCTGCAAACCGCCTCTCGCATTAACATCACCGCAAAAATTGTGCGCCGGAAGCCTCGTGGCCGAGCGGCTTCATGGCCGAGCAGCTCCTGTAGTTGTAGTGTAGGTGGTCCAATACTTTAGTCCTTATGGCGCAGTTCCCATTGAGTATCATGGTTTTCTTAAATAGGCCCCCACCTGTTTAAGGAAATGATTTAGCCTTGAAACTAACTTGCACCTGGTTCTTAAAAGTTTTGTGTATTCAGTAGGAATGTGCGTTGAGGTTTGATGCCACGGACGGAAGGGGTGGTGGTGGGTTTGTTGACAATAAGAAAAACGTGGAGTAAAACCACTCTGTTCTTTTTAAACATCAATTCCACATTTCAAAGATTTGTCTCTGTCACGGAGTCCTTTACAGGTCTGTGGTTGAAAAATAATTGGTCTTAGGAACGTACAAACACGGAGCAGTAAGGAAAACAAACGGATCAAACGGGAGCTCTGCTTTGTAACAGTGAAGGATATAAGACCACGCAGCTTTGGAGGAGAACAGTCACCGGGCAGTGTTTAGCCTGAGCAGTCAAACACAAACAGAACAGTCTGGTTACTTGGGTTTACAATAAACACCTTTTAGGAGTTTAATGGCTATTATGACAAACTGCAGTCCATATTCACACATACTGCATGTTACAGTGTGCAGATCAAATGATTTCCGCGGAGGCCCTAATTATGAAGAGGTATAGCACATTCATTAACATTTGATCGATACCAGAGGTGACGAAAGCGAGAGGACCACTTGGTTTTGGTGCATTAATGGAATGATTGAAGGAGGCGCTGTGGCACATACAGTACATAGGCTACATAAGGGTTAAATACACACTGTACACTTTCTAGATTACAACTCGCTGTACATGATCAACACTTGCTGGCTAGTTAACTCTGCGTTTCTCTCTTTCTTTCTCTGAATAGTAGCTCTTTACATCATCAAAAATAAAGTTTGCCCGATGCGTGTTTACATTCCCTGCCCCGGAATATAGTGTTTTTCTCTCAGTGATAAACCTTTAGGACACGTGATGTGATGAAAAACAGTCAGTTATCTTCATAACATCTAATAGCTGAGTAGGAGGGACACCCGCCCGCGCACTCCACTCGGACGTTTCATCAAAGTGCTGCTGTCAAAACACACACACACACACACACGCGCGTGACTGCGGACGTACACGCACATACACACACATACTGCTCACACTGGCTTGCTTACACACAGTCGCATATTGTTCCTGAGTATGAACTGTAGGACATTTCTTCAAGAAAGAAATAACATTTACACTAATCTACCGCCAGAAAGAAAGTTTGCTGTTTTAATCAAAACAGCGGTGCTCTGATATACATGTACGGGCTTAGGAAGGTTTTCATATTAAAACCCCACGAACCTGCTGCTGTGAACTACAGTAGGTACATGCTAAAGATCTAAGGCCATAGATTCTGTAACGAAAGCAAGCTCGCTCCGATAAGAGAGGTGACAGACCCACAGGGAGCTGCTACCCGGCTGCAGTTCCTCTCAGATCCACGGAGCGTCCTTCAGCTTAATTTTGGGGTGTTGCGAGCCTGCAACACGCTCTCGCCACTCTTACTGGGATTTGACTTCAGTTACAGCAGGCAGACGACGTTTCTGAAAAAGCTTGTGCTCGTCCAGCAACAAACAGCAGATGAGCGAGTTGGTGATGCAAAAAAGTATGACAAAGTGGACTTTACGTCTTCCTGGTTGTCTGCAGACCACTCCAAATGAGTGCTGCTCTTTGTGTTTTGGGCGCCTCGTTATTTAATGCAGTTAGCCAGCTGTGTTTTGTATCGCAGCATCAGGGGTTAATGGAAAAATGGACTCGCTGAAATCAAGGTATTTCTTCTTGTATGGATCTGAAACACTGCACACAGCAGCCAGAGCTAAAGACAGACGTAATTTAGTGAAGCACGCAGTCGCTGAAAGGGAGCATGAGGCTCAAACTCAAGGTCAAGCTTTCGCGGCAAAGTCAATAAAGGAACTTCACCAGAGGAATGCATCTGTGCGCGACTGCCGTCGCCTATACTTGTGAGTGGCGTGCCAAACAGCACGTGTACGACTCCGTGAGCCAGTACTGAGGACAAACTTGAGTGGTTTACATTCAGGCCTTATCAGTCTTGATTTACAGGTTAACAACTGAGCTCACAACTTCCAGCATCACACACACTTTAATCCTGTGGTCTGTTTGACAGACATGGGGGAAAAAAACACACACACACACACACACACACACAGAGACCAACGCTCAGGCACAAACACTCAGTGACACACAAGGACAAGGCCACCTGCAGTAGCATATGCATTTGTAACAGTATGAAAAGGAAAAAAAAATACAAAACTCAAAGCCTCATCTGACGTATGTGACATTAGAAATTGCAGCTGTTACGACTTAAGCGTTCTCACTAAACATTAAACGCTCTCTCTTTGACTCCTTTGCGTTACCACTCATACAACCACGAACCAAATAAAAGCGAACCGAAACACATTTAGTGACTTCCTAGGCACCGACATCGAGGTCTGTGCCCGTTCTTGTGAAACGGTTAACTGACCTGCATCCGACATGTTTCGGCTCCATCTCCAGCGGAGGAGCCGGCTCATGATATGTAACACGCAAATCAGATGTCTCTCAGATGTCTGCCAGCCATTCGTACTCAGCATTCACTCTGCATTCATTTTTGCTTTCAGCATTGATTGCACTGATCTTGTGTGTGATACCACTTATGAAGGTGCTCCGCTGTCCCTAATTATACGTAGCAGACTTGTATGAAAGAAAACGTGTAAATACTGCGTAAACTCAGTCTATATTACAGTAGTCTGGATAGAGAGAAAAGAGGGGGAGTGGGGGGGGGCTAAACACAAAGCAACCCACAAGTGTTTAAAATTCCTTCAAATTCTCTCAACAGTCTACTCTTTTGTTCAAGCATCTTTCACTCCCTGTACGGGAATGGCCCTCTATGCTGATTTTGACCTCGTGAGGGAGGAAGGAGGGTTTGGGCAGAGTCAGAGGAGGCTCGTCCTCAGCCCTCTCAGTCTGGTCTCGCTCTGGTGCTGACCAGCGTCTCTTGCGGACTGCAGGTCTCTCTGCTTCACCGCATTGTTGTTTAGACAGAGTAGACATCTCTGTTTTAACAGAATCGTGTTTTACTTCTCCAGTTTCCGAGATCGCCGGCACAGGTCCAGCCCCGTAGATCCCCTCTGCCTGTCCTGGAAGTATTCCCAATCCCGCTGGTAGCTCTGCTCCTGGTCCTGGTCCAGTGACCTGCTGCCTCTCCGGTCTGTCTGCATTGGAAGCCTTCATGAGAAGGCCGCTGTTACTGCCCACAGAGTTTGAACTCATACTGTTCCTTACATTGGCATCCACGCTGTGACAGGTGTCAGAGAGGTGGCCGGGCTTCGGCTTGTTTCCCAAAGCCGGGCTGTCTGTTAGAGAACCATTCCTCATGCCACGGAGGGTCAGAGACACACACACATCCCCCACGCAGAGCTTAGCACAGGACAGCTCAAACAGCTGCGTGGTCCGGTCAGGGCAGCACGACGACCAGCCTTGGCCAAATACAAAGAAAGGGTACTCCACCAGCACCTCCACACATACCTGGATAAGAGAACAAGCACAAAAGAGACAGTCAGATTTCTGCTGAAGGCACACTGAAGACTGGCAGCCATCCTTCCATCCACCTCAATTATCCATTCATTCTCCAAACTGCTTTTCCATCTTAGGGTTGCAAAGGAGCTGGAGCCTATCCTTGCTGTGAGAGGTGGGGCACACCACGGACAGGTCACTAGTCCATCACAGGAGAACATCCTAAGCCAAATGCACAATATCTGGCACATTTTTTTTGTAGTTAAAAAGGAAACGCACACACAATCGTAGCTTAAAGTGGATGAATTCTGTTTCTGCTTTAGCATCAGGGTCGCGGTACGATGGACGGTCTGTAATTGACGATGCTGTAATTCAAAGTTGTGTTTAGTGTTGGTTAATGATACGTAAACATAATCTGATCACTCTATAATATATTTAACATGTAGCATGATGCTGTAGCTAGTGTATGCTTCTCCTTTTTTTCCCTTTTCTCACATCCACTGATGGCTGAGCCTCCCTGAGGGGGTTCTTCCTTCCCACTGTCACCAAGTGCTTGTTTACAGGGAATCATCTGATTGTTGGAAGTTTCCAATATAAAAGCACAGTGAAGTGACTGTTGCTGTGATATGACACTGTGTAAATAAAACTGAACTGAGTAGACTGAAGTAGCTTTAAAAAAGTGTCAAAATTGGAACAAAAATATTCCACTTAATGCAGATTTCTCCGTCAGGTTTGTTTTTTTTGAGCTCTGATGACATTTGTTGACCTCAATACTTTAAAATCAGTCAGGCTGAATTCCATATGGCTATTAAAAACAACAGTAACATGCATGGATTCATCCACCTATAAAAGTACTGACTTTTCATAGTATAAAAGCACTATGCCTTTCAAACATAGTGCTGTGTTGTGTAAAATCTATTTTTAGTGTCTGGTCTTACAACAACAAGAGAAAATGGATGGAAAATAAAGACCTGAAGCAGGAAGAGTGTTTTTAATTTCTTCAGTTCTGAATTATGAATAACTTGAAACACTTTTTGCAGCTTAAAGTCCTTTCCTTTCCTTATAACTGTTGTTCTCAACAACTTCATCATATTATCTTTTGGATGCAATACAGATTTCTGTTACCAATCTATTTATTTATCTTACACAACTGTCTCCCACGATGGGTTTTTAAACTGTCACCAGGGGGTGCCAAAGACCAGAGATTTCAAACGTACACATAACAACTTGGAAAAAAAACCAAAGTATTTACCTGGGCTTTGAGCTCTCCTACAGAAAACTGTATAACCACAGCATTAGGACTTTGCCCGCTATCAATACGCTCCACAGTGCTGGAGTCAATCTTGAGCTCACTGCTAATCTCAGCGCTTTGGATGAAGTCCTCGGTCTTGAGGTCCTCCACGCGCTTCAGCTCTCCGTCGGCCAGCTGGATGATGGAGCCTCGCATGAAGAAAGGAGGAAGCGCCACAGGAGAGGAGGAAGCAGAAACGTTGGGGGAAGCCTGGATGGCAGCAGGAGCAGGAGGAGGAGCGGGAGTAGGAGTCGGGGAGGGCGTAGCCACCACTTCGGGAACCGGGTTTGAAGGCAGTACTGACAATGCTGGAGCCTGCGCAACTGCAGGGGGTGGTTGATTTCCATCTGGCCCTAGAGCCTCACACTTGGACAGGGCTGTGGCCAGATAGGCATGAGGCATGGCGGTGGATATCTGCGGGGTGGTGGTGGCGGTGAGGGCACTTACTGTACGACTAACCTCCATTTCTGTGCAGTTATTGGCACTGCTGACTGGAATGAGGAGAGATTGGCCGCTAGGGATGACCAGGTGTGGAGGCAGTGCTGCATGGTAGCTGACAGTATGCTGGTTTGCACTTGTGATATAGCCAATGATGGGTGCTTGCGTGGAAGAGTACAGACTGGCTGGCAGCTCCTCTGGGGGTAGAGTGGTCTGGATGACAGTATGAGGAGGAACAGCCTTCACAACCTCTGATGAAGAAAGGGAGGCAAAAGATGAAGGTCTGGACACTGGCTTCCCCAAACAAATCCCTCCTTTTTCAGTCTGGACTAAAGAGAGCTTATTTGAGCCAGGTTCATGTTCAGCTCCATGGTTGGGCTGGGCCACAAGCACCAAAGAGGTTTGGAGTCCTGCAGGGTTTTGTCCGTAGTCAGCAGGTAGGAGGATATGTCTTGCTTCATAACTCTGGACCTGCTGATGGTTTGCTGGCTGACTAGTGGCTTTTGCCTGTTTGGCTATCTCCAATTCTCCATTCAGCACAGCCTTAGCATGCCCCTCTGGTTTCTTTCCTGCTGAACCATCTGCGTACTGGACCACAAGCTGGGAAGGAGCAAGGGTAAGCGTCTGGGGGAGGACGGCTGTGTGAGGGTGGAGTTGAAGTTGGGCTGTAGGTGAGGCGACGGCATTTCCGCTGACAGTCAGAGGTGCTCTGCTGTCCAGATGGATGTACTGGCTGGTGACTTGCGGAGAGCTTGGGAGCGACACAGGAGCCAGTTCTGTCGGGGAGAGGCCTATTTGAAACTGCTGCTCCCCTTTGTTGCTGGGTGAGATAAGGGCAGTGGTGTAACCATCCAGCTGGTGACGCTGCCCAACTATAGCAGAGCTGTTTTGAACAGAATTAGCATTTGTTGAGATGATATGAGAGGATATGTATCCTGCATAGGGCCCAGAGCTGATAAACTGAACATTAGGTCCCAGCTGAGCAAACTGGATTGTCCCAGCTTGCTGGGGTAGGGCTGCGGGGTAAACTGCAGGTAGAGAAGCCAAGGGTAGGGTAGATATAGGAGTGGCTGAGGAAGGGACAGAAGTGGAGGGAGAAGAGGAGGAAGTCGAGGAGACAGGACATCTAGGGCTCTCCGCCTCCCTGGATTTGCAGCGTTCACTGGCTACACTGGCCAGCCATGCTAGGTTTTCTGTGTGGGGACTATCAGAAGCAACTGCAGCGGGTGGCGTTGCTGTGGCTACTACCACCGGCCTCTGCTCCATAGCCAGAATCTCACGCTTCTTAGGAGGCAGGCATCCATTACTCCGCTCTTGGTTGGATTTCATTGTGCCACTGTAGTATTAATATCTCCTGGCACTATGTCTAGGTCCCTCCGAGGCTACTTTCTCACCTCTCCTCAGTGGTTATATGCAGGGCTGGCCTCTCTGGGCTCTGTGACTCTGCCTCTGTTTGTGTTCACTGCTTAACAGCTCAGGGTGTCACACCAGAGAAGATGGAGTCACTCCTGCTCACAAAATGAGCTCCAAAGATTTCATGAGGAATCATCTCTGATCGATCCACCTCTTCCGCGATGTCGATGGGAATCTGAGGGCAGAGAGAAGCTAAAATCAGCATTTGGGCTATACAAATAAACCTAAATTAAAATTCAATCTCATTAGTCTAATGACTCTGCAGAAATATCTCAGTCAGCACACGCTGTGATTTTTAGCCATATTTTCAAAAATGTTCCTGCAGAGGTGGAAACAGCAAACACAAACACACTTGAATGGTGCTCCCATGTTTGTGAGGGTGCTGTTCTATGTTTGGCCACTAGGTGGTAGCTGATGTAAGCGTTGCATTGTGAACTGAGTCAGTGTATGTGCTTGAACATAACAAACATAACACGTAGAGCAGTCTGTGTTCCTCAGTGAGTAGTCTCCAAATACTATCGACAAGGATCTACACAGATTCATCGGTCATAGTTCAACCATCAGCCTGCCTTTCCATGAGTAACACTCAGGAAAGTACAGTGCAATGTTGTGTGTCATCATTTGCATAATGTGGAAAAGGTTTCTCGTGTTTTCACCAGGCAGGAGTTTTCTTTACTGCTGTGTTTGTGCGTCTGTCTGTGGGCTTATGTGCACTGCTATTGGCTGTTATCTCGCTCCAGGGTCTAGTGTAAGGAAGCAGCGCAGAGTGAAAGGATAACAGCACAGAGAAAGAGCCTCAGAGGACCATATGTTTTTGTCTTCATTTTAAGAGTCCAAGACCTTGTGTTGAGTCAGTCACACTCTGCATCGAGTGTACTTTAGAAAATGAACCGAAAACAATATGCCTAGAAATCTGATTGTATTACAATTCTGCAAGAGTCTCAATTTGGCCCTTTCTTTTTTTTTTTTTTTTGCTGTA
>VOQJ01013119.1:0-12465 GCA_015052665.1 Apistogramma diplotaenia
TTTGAATAATATTGACACAAAATTAACTCCATACAGTGATCCGGATGCTGCACTGGTCCATTGTGTTAAAGAGAGCTGAGCATCAAAATGAAGCTGTTAATTTACTCATCGATCTGCATCCCCACACTCACCCTCACCTATGGTCACAAGCTCTGGGTAGTGACTGAAAGAATACGATCAAAGATAGAAGCTGCAGAAATGAGCTTCCTCCAAAGCACGGCTGGCCTCCTCAGAGACTGGCTGGACTCCTCACCCTTTCAGCTGCTTCTCCTCCACACTGCAAGGAGCCAGTTGAGGTGGTTCAGGCATCAGACTGGGATGTTTCCTCTTGAGTGAGGTGTTCCAGGCATCGCTTAACGACAGAGGTGGCAAACGTACACACATCATCAAGTATCAGATACTTTACTCTGGTAAAAGTTGGAGTACTGATTCAACATCTTTACCCAAGTAAAAGTGAAAAAGTACAAGTTCAGAAATGTACTCAAAGTAAAAGTAGCTCTATGGAGAATGTTTCTACCAGCTATTTTTGTGCAAAGCTAACAGAGCCTCGTGCTATATTAATGTAATAATAAAACTAAAAGTACAAACTTTATTTCAGTCTAAATTCTAATAAACACAAACATTGTTATGTCGTCAGGGGTTACAGTGGGATCAGCTGCAGTGGCTCCCAGCTGACAATCATTTCTATTCAACAACAAGATATTTCATTAGCTGTCTTCCAGCCCCTGCACAGAGTATAAAGTTGGTATAAAAAGTTGAATTCAGTGACTGAATCTCAGCTTCATCAGCTTAAATTCAAACTGTGAACCAGTCCAACACTGAGCTTTACTGTAAATTCACCACAGTTCAGCAAACTAGCCTGTATATCCTGCACTAAACTGCAGTATTTTCATGCTAGTTCAGTTTGTTTTGCAGGACATTTCACAATAAACAAAAAAACAAAAACAACTTTACATCATACACAGATCCAATAGCTGATTAAAAAAAATAAAATATTAAATTTCCAGTTTATGAGATGTCCCTGAGAAGTCCTTACCTTAAATATATTCTCTCTGCTCCCTCTTTCTTCCATATGTCTGCGTGAACTGCTCTTTGTTTCTCTCCCTGGAAATAGAGCTGCTGGATCTTTAGCTAGCAGACACACTGTGTGACAAACAGCTGGACATGTGCACTCAGTCCGGCCCTCTGTTAGCTCTGAGTACAGCACTATAAATGATACATGCATTATATGGTTTTGCCTCTTTCATGTGTTTTCATGCGATAAGCCTGAGGGATAGATACACTGATACAACTGTCAGTTTGAAAACTTCTCTCAACCGAGTTAAACCTAAAGTAAAAAATCTGTTTTGAAAATGTAAGGAGTACAGATACTTGAAAAATCTACTTAAGTACAGTAATGTAGTATTTGTACTTTGTTTCTTCCCACCTCTGCTTAATGGGAGGAGACCCTGGGCAGACTCAGGACATGCTGGAGAGATTTGGAGATCTCTCAGCTGGACTAGGAATGTCTCAGTGTTCCCCCGGATGAGCTGGAGGTGGAGGTTGGAGAGAGGGAAGTTTATGCTTCTCGACTCAGGCTGCTGCCCCTGTGACCTGGCCCCACATAAGCAGAAGAAAATGGATGGATGTATCAAAACAATCAATATGAGACAAAAGATTCACACCTCAGCTTTAATTTCCATGTTTTTATATCTGGATCTGATACACAATTCTGAAGGTAGCACCTTTAGTCTGAAGCCACCCATTTGTATTATGAGCTAAAGTGTTGGAACAGAAACTCAAAATAAAAGTGAATAAAGACTTAATATGTAGTTGCAAATCAATTGCTTGCAGTAACTGCATCAAGCCTGTGATCCACTGACATCACTAAACTTTTGCATTCTTCTTTTATGATGCTTTTCCAGGCTTTCACCAAAGCCTCTTTCAATTGTGTTTTTTATGTGTTGCTTCCTTTAGTCTCCTCTTTAGCAGGTAGAACGATCTAGGCCAGAGACCGACTAAGTCAGTCTAAAATCTTCCACTTCTTGCCCCCGATGAGCTCCTTTGTAGTTTTGGCAGTGTGTTTTTCATCTGGCTGCATGATGAAGGACGTCCCCATGAATTTGTATCTTTCTTTAAACTGGAAATTGTTTCTGTAGACCTCTGATTTCCTTGTACTGCTGCCATCATGAATGAGGATTAATGAGCCCCAAGAAGAACCAATGCAGGCTTGTTTCACTGACAAGCTTTGGGATCATGAACAAATCCTGTCTTTCTCCAAACTTTGTGTGTATGTTGTGTGCCGATGCCTTCTCATGGGGATCTCGGTTTCCCTTGAGAGCTATATTGGCGGGGGCTTAAGCTCCTTGCAGGTCTAACCAAACCAAGCAGGTCTCAGGGTAGAAGCCAGACGTGATTGGTGGCACACCATTTCCACACAAAGATATCTACAAACTGACTGGAACCTGCCTGATGGTCACACTACCAATCAGACTGACCACATTACAATCGCAGCAAATGGTGAAGATCCCTCCAAAATGTGAGCGGATGTGTATAGTGACCACCACTTAGTAATAGCAACCATCAGACTGAAGTTATGCAATGTTGTAAACCAGCAGAGTCAGCAGAGAAAGCACACTGACGTCTCCAAACCAAAAGACTAACAAAGCATTTGTAGTTGAGGTGAGAAATCGGTTCAGAGCGTCAGCTGATACTGGAGATGACCTCAGCATAAACACCAAATGGGACAAAAATTAAGAGCATATATGTAGAGACTGCTACCAACATTTTAAATAAATCATATAAAGCAATAATTCATCCAGATTCCAGCACTGGCTACAGCAAGCCTATAATAAAGACTGCGAGGCAAAAAAGAGCAGACCGATGTGGAGGATCTAGCTAAGGAAGCTAAACATGCCGCTGCCAAGGGGGAAATGAGCCCTGTTTTTAAAATCATCAAACAGATATTTAGGAAGACCACCAGACATTAAAAGATAGACCCCAGCAAAAGATAAAGATGATAGCAAAACAAGAGAATACAAACAAGCAGCTCAATGGGTCCAGCATTTCCAAGAAGTCTTCAATAGACCAGAAGCAAGTGACCCTACAGCTCCACCACCAGCAGAGGGCATCCTTGACATTGACATGCCCAAAAAAGAAGAGGTACAGCATGCCATTAAAAACCTTAAAGAATGGAAAAGCGTGCAGCATTGAAAAAAATCCATGTTCAGATGCTAAAGGCTGATCTAGACACCCCAACAAAGATCCTAACAGATCTTTTTCAATAAATATGGGCAGAGGATACTATACCTGAAAGGCAACCTCCAGGTCTGTGACAACTCTGTCATTACCATCGAATTCTTGTGGACAGAATCAGCTCAACTATCGACACCAAGCTGAGACAAGAACGAGCCAGATTCAGAAAAGGAGGAGGATGTGTAGACCAGACATTTGCTCTCAGAAACGTCATAGAACAATGCCTGGAATGGAACTGACCACTCTACAACAATTTCATTGGCTTGACAGGTTGCACTGTGAATCCTATGGAGGATCCTAAGGTCGCATGAACTGCGTCCCAAGATAGTGACCTTGATGAGGTTATTTTACCATCATTTTGAGTGCAGCGTCACACTTTATGGAAAGCTATCAGATTAACACCAGACTCTGCCAGTAGCCAAACAAGGCTGTATCATCTTTCCCATCTTATTCCTAGTTGCCATTGACTGGATCATGGCAGAAAAACCAAGAGGTATCCAACGGACTATTTTCCCCATCTTGAAGATTTTGATTTTGCTGATGATCATATTGTTCTGTCCACAAAAGTGAGTCAGCTAGAGCAGTGGTCCCCAGACTTTTTTGCCCCACGGACCAGTTAATCACGGACAATATTTTCACAGATCGGCCTTTAAGGTATGGCGGATAAATACAACAAAATAAATGATACCACCAGCATAAAAACTGTGATTTTTCTAAATATAATAATAAACGAGAATCCACTGTGTACTCGTAAGCAACGTTATCAGCAGCGTCCTTGTACTGTAACATCGCGCCAACAAGTTATATCCTCTTTGTATCACACTGGTTGCTATGGTGAAGTTTAAACGGGTCTTCAAGTGCACTGCAAAAACAAACCTAAGGTGCACAAAAATGTAACTCACCACAATGCTGAATCAGCGTGAGGTCTGACCTTGTTTCTCTGAAACTCAGTTTTGCTAGCTTGTGGGTTTGCTGGAACCAGCCTCAATAAATACTGGCCGGAAGACACAATACACTGTGTGCAACAGGAAGCTTTGTTTCATCAATCCATAAAACTCTGTACCAGAATTTCTGAGGCTTGTCTCTGTACTTATTGACAAACCTTCAAGCCTAACCTTCCTGGTCTTCTTGCTTAGTTTCCATCTCCAGGTGAAGCTGCTGTGCTGTTGTTCAAGAAGTCTTCCACTAACAGTAGATACATTTGTGATACTGTCCCTCCTGCCCACTGGAGGTTGTCGCTGATGTCACCAACAGTTGTTTTAGGGTCTTTCTTTATAGCACCTAAACCTGAAACTGAGTGTAGACATTCAGTGTCAGCTATTGTTTGAATAATCAATGGCACCGGACGCACCTCTGCAACAAAACGCACCTGTCAGTCACAAGTTCCAATACTTCTTCTCACAAGAAAAATGGGTCAGTCCAGACAAAAAGTGCTATCTTCTAAACTGTGTCAGATCCAGATGTAAATACCTGGAAATAAAAGCTGAGATGTTGATCTTTTGTCTCATACTAATCTTTTGGTGTAAAATCCAAATGTTTTCAACCTACAGCAGAAATAAAATCATTGGCCCCACTGTTCCAAAACCTTTGGAGGGGAATGTAGTTCTTTAATATGTGCATCGAAGGACATGTCCAGGTTAAAAATGACTCCAAGTTTCCTGACTAGAAACCCAAGTTAATGCCATTTGCAGGGTTGAGTACAATAACCTCAGTTTTGTCTGAATTTAGAAGAATGAAATTAGAGGTCATCCAGGCCTTTATGTCTTTAACACATTCCTGCAAATTAACTAATTGGTGTGTGACACTGACAGCTGGCTTCAAGGATAGATAGAGCTGGGTATCATCTGCATAGCAAGAAAAATGCTATCAAGTTTATGTCTCTTGGTAGTTAAGACATTAACTTACTGCACCAGGCTGAAGAGAAACAAGGCCCCAAAAAGAGCACTGTCAGCTGAAACAATGAGAAATATATTGCATACAACTAGTTACAGGTAGTGTGGCCATAGATGCTGGTTGTTCCCAGTCAGGGTCTAACAACTGGAGCAAGTACAAGCAAAACAGAGTTAAAGAAAACATACAGATTGAAGACATCAAAGCGGTACGACAGAAAAAAACAATATGCCTTGAAAAAAAAATTAGAAGATAAAAAAGTAAACAAATCTGAAAAATCAACTGAAAAAATGTTTGAGAAAACCTGGAAGAAAATAGCTCAGTGGAATGGATTTACATAAAGAAAAATCACTTGTAAACCACCACCAGAGAAGAAATTGGGGACTAAGGATGCTTGGATGAAAGAAACATTGAGTGTTGAATCACAAATCTGCATTAGCCAAGTACGTGACGGGGTTTGTGCTACGCTGAGGTAATGAGTGAACTTCCCCACACGTCTGATAGGAGACAGAAGCCCCGGGGGCTTTTATATCAAGAGAAAATTTGCAGGTGTGCATTCAGATTTCAGACACTTTCCTCATTTAAACTGATAAACGGTAGATTTGAGGATGAATCTTGCCTGAGAGAAAAGAGTGTTAGGGTTTTTCTTCAGGAGCGATAACAGTGGCCAGCAAACAATCAGGATCTGAATCTGATTTAGATTTTATGATGGAAAATGAATAAAACAGTCCATGACAAAACTCTGTCTTGTGAAGGTGATCTGTGAACCACTGTTTGAGAAAGTTAGAACCAGCTTGATGGAAAATGTTCATTAGTGAAGCTGAACGGAGAACATGACTGATGGAGTTAGTGAATCAGAAGGTGCAGGGGATTAGTGAGGAGGAAATGAGGCCAGCTGGAGTATGTGTGTGAAAATGTTAGACAGAAAGCACTTAGATATCGAAAGTGCTGGTATGAATGTGAATGGGCAAATGAGTCCTGCTGTATAAAGTGCTTTGAGTGCTCGTGTAGAGTAGAAAAGCACTGTATAAGAACCAGTCCATGTAATTAATAAGATGATGAAGAGTTGGTACAAATGACATACCGATGGAGGTATGGAGAAATCTACATCAGGGATCAGTGAAGCAGATTGTTCAACACAATGTTGGGCAGTGATACCTGAGGAATGGAGGAGACGTGTACTGGTAGTGAATTTCAGAAAGAGGGTGATGTGCAGAGCTGTAGTAACTACAGATGAGCCATACAGACAGAGCAGAGGTGGAGGCATGCTCTGGAGAAAAGAGGACTCAAAGTCAGTAGAAACAAAACAGTATACATGTGTGAGTGGAGTGTCAGGGGTGATGTGTGACAGAAGCACAGTTGGAGTTGGAGGCACTGACGAAGACAGGAGGCTGAGCTGGAGGTGGCAGAGTTCAAGAGGTTAACATTTTGGTTGGGAGTGCCCAGGATGGACAGGATTAAAGATGAGTACATCAGACAGCTCAGGCTGAGCATGTAGGAGACAAAGAGGCACATGTGAGATGGTTTGGACATGAGCGGAGGAGAGCCTCCTGACCAATAATGCTTTCATCATTGCCTCATGTCACCAGAAGGTCCCAGGAAAATAATGTAAGCAGACATGTGGCGATAAGTGGTGTGTATGATACTCTGTTGTGTTGCTCCATTTGACTGTTAGATCCGGTAACACAATTTCTCTTTTGCTCAGCGAGTTTTACACTTTAACACAGCAGAGGTAGGAAAGGAAACCCCCAATGACCAGAGTGCTCATATCAGTCTACATGTGGGACTGCTGTGAGACATCAGTTTTCCATTAGAAACACACTATACAACGTAGTAAAGCAATCAAGCGTTACACATAACGGTCATCTTCATTCCCAACCCAAACTGACTCCCTGCTGTCCCGACTGGACTGAAGTCTGAAACATAATCATTAGAAGTTGCCATATAAACCAAAAGCGAATGAAATTACAACATATAACCAACAATTGCTGCTATTTTTGTATACCTGGACTTGAGTGTGGTAGATTGTACACTGCAGTGGAAACAGGAAGGCTGACGGGGCCAATTAAGGAGCCACTCTTGTGTTTTTCCTGCTGAATCTCACAGTTCTAACATTAAGCAGCAGAAGACATCTATCCAACCTGCTAAATTCAGATAAGCAAAGCAAGCAGCAGCTAGCATAACTCTGCAAACATGGAATTAGCAGAGCGGAGAGAGTGAAAACTGCATGAGCACATTATTCCAGTGTGCCGTTTCAAACACCTATATACACCAAGTATGAATGTAAGAAAGGTTTTATTATACACAGTGCATGTCATCATATCTGCTGACATGTTGTGTGTATTTCTGCACAAAATGAACCCAATGACAGGCCTTCAGGACTAAAGCTATCCTCGTGTATTACTCCAGGCTTGATTTTATCCCTCATAATATTCTCTGACAGAACATCCTGAGGCTACACTATATACAGTATTACTGATCATATCCAAATAATGCCCACCCACCCCCTTCCCGTCTCAAAAACACCCCGAGTGCTTCACATGTACAGGGATGAGTCATCACTCGAGTCGCAGGCCGAAGCACGTCCATGCTTAGCTTCTCTCAGTGATGCTGTCAGAGTTCATCGTGGCGCAGTGGCTCCTGGCTGGGCTGGATGAAAACGCCCTCCATAGTGCGCCACCAGTTGTGCTGACTGGGGGAGCTCATGCCGTGCACCTCCCGCTGTCCACGTATGGGGTGGCCATACTGCTCGCCCGTCACACTCAGGAAGACGTCAGTGCCCAGGTGTTTGAAGCGCACAGCCTCATCGCGCTCCCAGTGAATGCCTTCACACTGAACAGTCCACACATCCAGGTCGTCGCCCTCGCCGTTCTCTCCGAAAGCGCTCACCTCCTGTGGACAGCACACGGGACAAGAAACACGTTTGTGCCGAGCAGTGCAGAACAGGCACATCTGCTGGGCTCTGTGCAAGGAGAACAGTCAGTGTGCGTGTCGCTGTCTGACCTGGTTATTAGACAGAGGAGAGCTGAAGTGGTGTGTGTGGAGGTTTCGGCCCGTCTTCATGTGTGTGATGCGAATGGCCTGTCCGCACTTGATAGCCACGCCCCGCTGACAGGGATGGTTGGGCTTCCCACGAATCTGCCAGTAGCTGTTGGCATCATCCGCATTCTCCACTCCAGTTACAGACTGCTGTCCACTGCCTACACACACACACACACACACACACACACACACCAAATTTTACTGCAACATGTCATCAAGGAGAACTCCACGCTTTAGTTTCAATTTGTCAATATAATAAATATAATAAAAAATATAATAAATATAAACGTTTACTCGCCACCTTATTCTTATTGTGGTGGAGGGATTTGGATGTCCCAGTGATTTTAAGCAAAAAATAAATCACAAGTATTTTCAAATACAATAACAAGGTATACATACAACCTAAACCAGGCATGTCAAACTCGCGGCTCGCGGGCCGCTTCTGGTCACGCCCCCCTACTTCCTCTTAACTGGAGGAGGAAGTGGAATGTCAAAAAAGTAACTTAAAGGGCCGATTTGTACTATATTTTTAACGCCAATCCTTGGCCGGAAGTAGGGGGCGTGTCCGGAAGCGGCCCGCGAGTTTGACGTGCCTGACACTAAGGCAGACAATAAAATAGCCTTTGCGCTGTCATGGAAGGCTCTCGTACATCAGTAGAGCTCTGACAGTATTCATCTCCTGATGAGGTAGATTTGCTTTATGTTCAAGAGTATGTGCTTGTTTGTGTGTGTGCTTGTTGAAGTGTGCTGGTGAATAAATGTGTGGCTGCACTGAAGAAAAGCTCACAGCTCAAGTTTGTCCTCTGCTTTGACGCAACGTTTTCTGCTGCAGAAAACAGAAGTTCTGAGGGTGCACAGCTGAAAAATTCATGTTAATAATTCATCGTTCAGCCCAACAGTCTCACGTCAGTGCTTCAAAGTTTTACTGGCCCACATACATTTTTACTGGCAAAGGGAGAATTGTTTTTTAAAATTTAAATATTAATACAAGCCCGAGCCGGTCACCCACTAATCAGAAGGTTGGTGGTTCCATCCCTGGTCAAGAAAGTAAACAGCAAGTTGCTCTCAGATGAGATCATCAGCATGTGAATGTTAGATACACACACAGAAATGGGTGTGAAAACAGTGCCTGTTGTTTAAAGTCAAGCTGTTTCCTTCACCGTGCAGCCTGAGGGTTCCTGCAATAGTCTAAATAGTGCTGCAGCCCACTTAGACAGAAAAATCTGGCAAAATCTGTGCAGTTTAGCAAAATGTTGCAGAGTAAATACAGAGGGAGCTCACACATTAATTATCATGGGATCTTTACCTTACAATTCAAACCCGTTTCCCTGCGTTGCCAATGACACATTGATCAGTAGTAAACACTTTTTACGGCGACATTTAAACTAGCCTGCCCCCCCAAACAAAAACTGATACTGGGGCTTTCCAAACAGGTGGGAGGAAGTGGATCTAGTCGCTGACATCGGAGGTAAACCCCGTCTATTTTCCTCGCCTGCGATGTGCGGGGAAAAGAGTGGACTGGTGGGATGGACGTGGGAGAAGATGCAGAGTGAGACCTGCACAGGTGAGCTGACAGAGCATCACTGCGCCAGGAAACACAACATAGTCACGCTAACACAGAGTGAACTTTATAAAGCAAAGGCTTGAATCAGACGCAGTTTGAGTCTTTCTGGAGGAAACAGCTTCTGAACGTGGTGACGTATCACACAGGTGCCTGAGGAAGTTCAGTTCATGGGAGGTAAGGAGGAAATGGAGTCAGAGAGAAACTAAAGAGTTTTGTTGTTTCTTGTTTCTGGACTTTTTGCTGATATCACAGCAAACTGCTCATTTTCATCAGCGTGAAATGTTCTCATTTTCCTGAAGCTATTTTTAAAGAAAAATATATTTTATTCAATCTGTTGATGAAAAAGTTGCTGCGTTACGGCCATTAAAATTCATACAGCAGATTCAAATAGTTTTAGACTGTTCAGTAAAGTCCACGACTTAGACTGTTTGTTATTTTGGCTCTGTGATTCAGTTTGACACTCCTGCCTTACGGTGTGAAGCGCCTTGAGGCAGCAGTTGTGGTTTGGCTTGAAATAAATAAAATTGAATTGAATTAATTAACCAATTTCACCAATATATTAAACTCAATTCTGCTCAATATTAATGTGGTCTCTTTATAGCTTATTGGTGCAGCGCTCAGCAACAGTCCCGGTTTCTCGTGTGGCTCCTTGGGAAAATTAAATGCCCACCCCCTCGACATTCACAAATTGTACAAGCTACACTCACACCCCCCCAGTTCCAGCTCAGTGGTTTTATCTGTAGTCTATATTACAGAGTTGCCAACACTCGCATTGTGTCAAGATCCACATTTCAGCACCTGCTAACTTCCATACTGAGCACTCCGGGTATCCAAAGAACTGAGGACAAAGTGGATTAACTTTCATTTGTCAAAGCAACGTCCCCACGACAAAAGGACACTAGGATGCATTTAGCATAACAATCTCTTTACTCCTCTGCCTTCTGTGATCACATGCACTCCATTTGAATTTGGCTAAAATTACAGTAAAGCTGTTCTTATGTGCAGATTTTTATTTTTCTGTTGTCAAGACAACTGTAGAGCCACACAAATGTTGTACATTAGGACTAATGTAATTAAGCCATTTTCCACTCCACTTCTCTTCCATGGATAAGTCCCAGTTTTAGAACAAAGGTGTTCTCTGATCAAATCTGCTCAGTTACAGTCCTGGCTGGTCTGATTTCAGCTACATTCACTTTTAAAATGACCTCACAGAGAGAAAGTGTGATATCACGTGAGGCTAAACCTTCCTGTTAGCAGATATCCTGATGATGTGTAGCTGAGAGCTCCCGTCAAAAAGGCTGCTTCACCAAAGGGCAGGTGATAAAAACACGGTCCCTGCTGAGAACAATGTTTTTCTTGATAAAGAGTTCATATAAAACTCACCCCTTAAAACTGATCTCTGCCAAAGGTGGACCACAGCTCATTCACTGTGCTGTATCATGCACCTATAAAAGCAGTGGCCACTTCATTTACTTAGTGTAGCAGGAAACGGGTGGGATTTTAGACGTTGCCACGCGTGGGGACAGTTTGGTTCGTGTTTGAACGAGGAATCTCAGAATCTACCTTCAACGCTCAAATAAACAGGAAGGTAACCTGAATGAAAGCACGCGCAGCTCACACACCTCATCTGGAAACACTAACCGGCTACTTACATGTAGCTGACTTAATGAATGAAAAGTGTAGGTTAAATTTCAGGTTATCTCTTCATTTCCACGACCACATACCACAGTCCGAGGTGGTCACGAACAGGAGCGCTGCTGCTGCTGCTGCTGCTAATCTTCCACGCATCGAGACGAGCCTCACGCCTGACTGTGGCCAAGCGTGCGAGCATCTGCCCGACTGAGACCCGTGACACCGGCCGGACGGGCCCGGTGGTGTTCGTGTGCTGGCTCGTTAGAGAAGTTACCTGAACCGTATTTGACGTCGTGGGAGTGCAGCCGGACGTTGTGTCTGGTATTGAGCAGTTTCACCAGAGAGCCGCAGGTCACGTAGTTGAGCTCCGATTCTCGTCCCTCACAGCTGGACCAGAGCAGCAGGAGAAGCAGCGACCGGACGAGCCCACGGACAGCATGAATCATCTCCATCTTTGTGTCTCTGTTGTCATGACCGGCACACTGACAGGATTAACGGCAAGATGCAAACGCTGCTGCTCTCCACCAATCACCGCTTGACAAGTCCTAAATACGGAAGTGAATGTCGACACATGATTGGTCAGAGTATGCATATGTGCCAAACCTGGAGCGGATGTAGCATCTGTTAATTTACCTGCCAGAAAAGGAAATTATATACACTTTGCTTCCTCAAAACGTACTTTTGCTACAAAAGGCTGGTTTGGGTAAAATCAACTTGAACAAACATGGTAAAATGGACTGGTACTTAAGTACTTTGCAGACTCAAAATGAGAGCATTTTTGCAGCATTTATTATTACAAGCCTCATTTATTAAAAACAATCCTGATGTCATTTTGTCCAAATACTTGTGAGCTTCTGAAAATAGGGCTGTAATTCCTAAACATTTACTAATATACACTTGTTAAACCTCTTGAATGATAACAGAAAGTCTGCACTTCAGTCCCATGCTGATTGTTTGAATGTGGTAGTGTAGAGAAGCAAAGTTACAAAAAAAAGCATCATTGTCCAAAAACTTACAGTTCTACCTGTACTTTGATATTAGTGTCCAAATAACAGTATTGAAATATTGTAAACCACACGTACACAGCTCAAAAAAATAAAGGG
>VOQJ01013120.1:14933-31864 GCA_015052665.1 Apistogramma diplotaenia
TTTTTTTTTTTTTTTTTCAAGTTTTTTTTTTTTTTTTTTTTTAAAGGAAGCAGTGCAGCAGTGTAGTTTATAGCTTTTATTTTGATATTTTTATGGACAAAGTTTTTTTTTCAGACTTTTGCACTGATATGATTACATCTGTTTTCATTCTACTGTACGTGTGCAATGAGCATGAAGATACTATCATGATTATTAAAACTAGATTTGATGCAAATATATAAAATGGCATCCATTTTCTTAAACTCTCAAGTTTTTCACTGTGAGACTGTGTGTGTAAATGATTGTCTGCTTAGTACTAATGAGTAGCATCTAAAGCCGTCTTGCAGGTTTTGCCAGAAACTAGGTTTTTGTTATGATGGAATCAGCCCAAAAAACTCACATCTTGGCCACTTTGAAGAGGAGTTCAGCTGCATTTTAACACTGAGCAGTGCTAATGTGGTTATTTTCTCCTTAATGTGCAGACTTAAGTTTGGTATCACTTGTTCTTAATTCAGTGTTGGAACACAGACAGACACGAGACTCCACTGTCAGCTAGCAGGAAGGATGATCAAAGGTGTTCTGGTTATGTGTTTCAGCTATGTCTTGGAGAACAATGCCATTTACTGCTGTTGCATGGGTTGCCAGATTTTAGTCTTTTAAACCTGGCAATTCAAAAATACTTCAGGATGTTGTCAGAATATAAACTTTTAACATGAAAATGGGTACGGGGTGTACAACATTGTGCAAATTAAACATATATAAAAACATTTCCTTTATTAGTGCTACCACACAGAAATAACTAATTTATTCTAATTGCAGTATTGAAAACTGATTAGAGGAAAGCAAAGTTGCAGATTAACTGCAACAACAACAAAAAAACCCCTCCTTTGGTGTTATGTAAAATGTATCTGTTGGATCTAGCTCGTGTGAAATTCATAAATGTCACCAATGCAGTGAGAGTTCCTAAAGTAGCATGAAACACAAACAATCTGTAGGATTCAACACCCACTGCCTCAACACTTTTTCGCTCACACATCCCAGACGTCGAGAAATCGCTCTGCAAACTGTGTCACGCGTGTTCGTTTGTTCTTCCAGGTATAGGCCCCCCGAAAAACTTTAACTTTATTCCTCCGCATTTGCAGCTGAACTGTTATTTAATGGGGCTTTTAGCCTTACCAGCAGTTACTATAGCAACCATATATTGAGTGACAGCAAGTGGTGCATCATTTCAGGCTGGATGTTTCCAGTATTCATTCAGGTGTATTTGAGGCGAAGCCAAATTATCTTTATTATTTAAACTGTCACACTGAGCGTGCTAAACTTTCTAATCTTTAAAATCAAATCCATTTCAATAGTATTTTAATCGTAAATATTTTTTTTAAATTTTGTTTTCATTGGTTAACTTTGCTTTCTCCTCCTCATCAGTGATATTGTCTCAAAAGTTGTTTTCTCACCACACACTTCTTCTAATTTGATTCCTAAATGAACAAAATAAGAGCTGCGATATTTAATTCGGCTCATGAGATTTGATTTCTAGTTAAATTAAAACGCCACTTTGTCCTTTGTGTTTCTTTCGTCTGCTGTTTTCTCGTTGCTTCGGAGCCTGCTGTCGATTTGCAGAACGCGAAAGGGAGAAGGAGAGCGGAGAGGAGACGGCGAGAGGGGGGAAAGAGGCAGACACTGACTTCTCAAGCTCTCACTGTTTGGCTCACCACTGTCAAGTAGGTCAATGCGACAGGCTTGACTGATTTCTCTTCTGTAGTGTTTTTGTTCAGGCTCTCGCTGAGTAGGTGCCACGGTGGATTCACCTGTTTGAAAAAGCTTGCACAAATGCAGAGTGAGCTGCGCATCTGATCTTGTGTGGATAGAATTGTGGGCCAAAGAAGAAATAGATTACTCATTGACCTAAACAAGTGAAAGAATTGCTAAATAAGAAAAAAAATTTTAAAAGGCTGTAATGAAGTTCATCTAAAGTTCATCAAATGCCACTGGTCATGTGATGCTCTTTAAGCTTGGGTGCTTTTTTTTAAAGGGAATATAATCTCCATGGGGACCAGATGAGCTATTCTCATTGAAGTCATCTTCCCTCACAATTGCAAAATGTTGAACATAATAACTTGCACCCTCCACTTCACGGGCCCTCTTCCTGCACACTCAGCTGCTTCAAAAGGACCACATCTGACTCATAATAGACCTCATTAGACTTGTATTGAATAAGCTCTGAGCCGGCGTAACTTAGCCTCACTGTTAGTTGCTTTTTCGCCTCAGCGTGTATTCTCCATTAGAGAATTAAAGATTAATTGCCAAATTTTTCCAGTTTAAAGCATTGATTAATTACAGTGCGAATCACTGGTGGATCCAGAAGATTAATGTCGTGAGATTGCCCCTCCACCCACCCAACCCCCTCACCACCATTTTTAGATAGCTATTGATTTTGATTTGCTCAAAAATGCCTGTCTTCTCTTCCCTGGGGTGGGGCAGAGGCTGAATGAAGCACAAGCAGCATGCCAGGCTGCTCGAAATTACACTTTGTGAGGCATGGCTTAAAATATGAGTGTTGTGAACTAACATTCGCTTAATTGGGCAGCGAGTGATTGTGCTAAAGAGGGTAAAAAAAAAATCAAGTGCTGCAATAAATAAAATTGTCTCTTCACGTTAGAAATTACCTTCTAGGTGTCGAGGAATTCTTCCTGTTATTTATTTTTGTTCTGTTTTGTTTGTTTTTTTTAATCAGGAGGCTCTCCAGTCTCTGCAAAATTTCTATTTCAAGATTCCAGTTTGTCCCCTTTCCAACTTGAGCTTATGTTGTCTCCTGCTGCCCACGAGTGATGCACAGTGTACAGTAGCACAGGCAAAGATGAAAACAATTGTCTTTTTCTGGTTGTCACATTTTTACTGTTCAATCTCAGCCTCAGTCGCAACAAATCAGAGCGACTCAAGCGTTTCATTTGCCGGAGACACGAGGTCCTTTATTATTTGCGCGCCACAGGGAGGTAGTCTTCCAAACACAGGATTATGCCCATTGTGATCTGCCTAAGCGCACCATATTAGCCATATTCTCATGAAATCACATGAAAGCCATTTTGAAATGTAGGATGCTTCTGATATGCCCGTGTCAGGGGAACACGCACCATATCGGGGAGCGCGTGATCTCGGATTCAATTACGGCTCCATTTTAAATGAGATATCGTTGGTGTAAAATCCCTGATTGTAGCGCTGTGAAATGGAAAGGGAGTAATTCACGAGACCTGTGTGTGATCTGCAAAAAAGTGTTGTAACAAATGGATTTTCGATGCCAGTCTCTGCAGGGTATTCATCCTCTTTTCACTACAAGAGCAGGTACATTTAACAATGCATGAGAATGGGGGATAGATATGAGAGCATACATGAGAGTGTATGAGACTTCAAGTGTAAAATCAGAGGAGAATCTTGTATTTGGAGGCCTTGGCTTTGGGCTCAAGCTGACTGAGGATGGCTTCGTGGTTAAGCTTGAGCTTCAGTGCTTGACTATAATTCTGCAATAACAACAAAACTGTCTCCTCCTCTTTTTTTTTTTACAGGCTCTGACATATCTGTAAGCGTCGAGTGGATGTCTGCGAGGCCCACCGTCCCAAACCTGGTGAACTCAATCACCGGAGCTAAGATGAACCATTGGTTGCAGGTCACGTAAGCTATGTTGGGGAAATGTTTGTCTCTGTGATTGAACTGTCCCCCCGGGTCTACGTTAATTGAGCTCCCCGTAATCACACGCAGGCCCATATGATCAGTGTCTGCAGCCCTGCAGAGGGGTGGCTGAGATTATCCACTTGCCTGGATGTTCCATTTTGAGACTGTAATCGAAATGGATTTTCGTCCTCGTCTTCCACATCCCGCCTCACCAGACAAGCGTGGATATGACATATTTGCATACACTAGCAGCATAGCTCCTGGGAAGCCAGTGTCAGTCAGTAGGTTATTATTTGAGTTTTGAATGAAATGTGTTAAGAAACAAATGAAAAAAACATAGATATATGAAATGCACAGATATTCGCGGTCCCAGTGGAACGAATCCTAACAGCACAGGTCATCGCTTGCCTTTTTATTTTCAACCACTTGCATGTCACAGTTTTCGCTCCCTGTTCCTGACCCAGTGAATAAATAGATAATAATGTTTTAGAGTGTTTATCTCAGCGTATTCCTCTGAGTTTTCCTGTGGCACTACTATTTTAGTGAATGTGTGTTGATGTGTGTCTTGATGCATTCTCAATAATCCAGGTAAGGAACTCACAGAAAGTTCATTCAGTTCATCTGGACATGCTGAGAAATGACTCATCCAAGGGACTTCCTCAGTTGACGTGTGTGTTACCGTTAGCTCCCGGCTGGATGCAATGATGAGGTGAGAAATATTTTGGAGTGACCAACTGCGATGTTGCTCCCCCAGCAGATCACAGCAAAGTACGCTGCACTTTGCTCACAGAAAAATGCCATAATTTTGCTGCACACACTGAAGGATCTCAGCTTCTTTAGAAAATAAAGCCTTCTCGTCCACTTTGTGTTCACAGCATCTGCGTTGGTCTTCCAGTTCAGCCTGTGGTCGATGTGGCTGTTCAGGTGCACTACATAAACCTGTGCCGGGACAGACTGAGGTCATGTAGTCATCCTCTTGCTTTTAACGCTCATCACCATCTCTTTGATCTTCACATTCAGAAGCAGATGACTTCTCTCAGACCACTCCACACAATCATCCAGTACTGTAGTGCTCTGCACTCCTCGTCCTGCCCATCTCGGTATTATCTCAGTGTTTCTGTAGGTAGGATGACCCACATGTGTACTGAAAGTCTGAGTCATTCGTAGTGAACAAGAATGAAGACAGCACAGTCCTAATATTACTCATCCATTTCAAGTCAGAGTCTTAATTTGTCAGATGATTATGTTTCATACTAAAAAGAAGAGCTGCACTTGTGACGGGTGATAAATATTGTTAGCGTTGTCACTGTGTGCTAGCTTCCTGGCATTTAGCTGTTAGCACCTTTATGCCAAACAGCTGCTCGTTCCGAATCTTGCTGCCTGATATTTTCAGGGCTGACGTGACAGAAAACCTGTTCAGGTGATCTCAGCGATTTTAAAACTTCTTTATCAAACAATATAACTTAAAGATAAGTTCTAGGACTGATTGCTGTCTTAGTCAACTGTTTGCAAATTTGCTAACAAGCTAGCTCACAACCAATTCCCATTTTTGCTGTTTTTATGCATATTTATACTTTTGTCTGTAGCGTCCCTGCTGTTTGCCTTTTTCCTGTACGTTTTGATGAAAAGTGCAGGATTTCAATTTAAAGGAAAATATTTTTAACTTCCACGGGTGTGGTTTGACTTTTCTTTTTTCAGCTCATCTTAAATCTGTCCAATTTACACTGACTTCATATGCAATGAAGCCCAAAGGCATACAGTAGCTTTCCACAGGACAGCCAGGTCAGTGTCCCAGGGCCCAGAAGATGGGAAGGGCCCTGTGGACGTGACTATTGAATCCCTCTCACCATATTGCAGTGCATACATATATTCACTAGGTTAAATTAAAGCTGGACAGAGTGTAAGAGTCTCACTATATGTTTAAGTCATTTTTAATGGCGGGGGGCATGCAGGCATGCCTGCAAATCTGTTGACCTCAATTATGCACCAGTTTGTTTTTCCAGCAAGTCTCTTATAGAGCAGTTCATCAGCAGAGCGGCATTATAAATTAAAGCAAAAATCTGTGCATGTGACATACGTATATGGTGAATTGGAAACGACTGGTTAATGTGGAATTCTATAAATCCTTGTTTGGTAAGACCCATACGCATTTATTTCTAACTAAGATTTATGCTGAACATTCAATGTGTTGGGGGCAACTTGGGATTCAGTCTTGCCCGAGGATACTTTGGCATGCAGACTGGAGCAGCCAGGGATCGAACCACAAACCTTCCAATTATTAGAGGACCTGCTCTACCTCTGGAGCTACAGCCACCCCATACAGACACAATGTCAGAAAACAAACTTTGAAAAGCCCTCAGAAAGCCTGGGGAACAAGTCAACTCCCTTACAGCAAAATATGCAGAAATGAGGGGTGGCTCAAGACTTTTGCACAGCACTATATATTTTGGCATAAAGCCACAATAAAACAATGAAATACATCAACCCATACATATTCATAAGCTTAGATAAAGGCTCCATTCTCCAAACCTCTGACTGTGGCTGCTGTCCATGGTGCTGACCAAAAGCTGGAATGACGCATTTGATATTATTGATTATTTGTTGGATACAACATGGCGGTCAGGGCCCAAAAAAACCTGTCACAGAGGTGTTACTGCTGTGATCAAGGCATCTAAACTGAAAGTAAGAGAAAGACTTGTACTTTATTTTTCTTTGTTACTTCGAGTTTAACATTTATTGCAGTTTCTCTCTTTGCCTGCTATTCTATACTAACCGTGAATGAGTGAATGTAAACACACAGTGTGTGCTTCAGTAGACCTTTGACCAAAGCAGCACTAGAAAAGAGAGCAAGTCCTCTTTGTCCTCTGTGGATGTGTCTCCAATCACATCCCGGTAAATCCCTCTGCAATAATGAATGAGATACATGCTCAATTCATCTTCCCAGAAAAGCTGGGCTGTTTAATTTGTACAAATATTTCTTTGGGTGGAAGCAATTAACAGCAGTGATGCACTAAGGTGACACTGCTGAGCTGAATCATACCTCAAACGGTGAACCAAAATAAGAGCCAACGTGTTTCTCTTCAGTTAAATTCATTAGGGCGGGGAAGCCATTATCTCAGTAAACTGCCCTGGCTCAATAATTAATCATCCCATCACTTGTTTGTTTGGCCCAAATGTATAACATTTACTCCTCGCTCCATCCCTGCTAATGAAATCCTTACATTGATATGAGAAAAACGTTGGCTCTTCATGCTCAGCCCAATAAGGGCTTGGTGGAATCTTGATTTGGTTAATGCATAATAAATTACAGTTATTATACACTTTTGAAACGGAAGGTCAGGCACACCTTGAGGCCTTTTGAAAGTAAAAACTAAGTTCTTCATCTAAAACAAACATATCAGGAGGTAACTGGTAACTTTATTGTTGAGCTGGACCTGGTCTCATTAGTGTAGTAACACTGTTGCCACATTCATGGATGTGAGATGTGATCCTTTCCGGTGTGGAGGGAGTGGGCTACTCAGGGTCTTTAGCTAAATAAGAGCAGCAACACAGCATTGAAAATGCTCCATTAAGGTAATTTTTTTAATGGGTAAAAAAAAGCAGTTATGGAAGTTGTTGGCAGTATATTTTTAAAGTTGTACTCATGCTTACGGTAGAAAACATTTTATCACTGTGACTGTAACATTTTGCAGTATACAATATAATTAGATTACTCGCACTGATATATATTATTGTTATTTCTGATAATAAAATTCTTAATAGATTATGATTTCCAGGCACAAGATGCTTATCTTTTTTTTTCGCTTAGCTAGTAGCCACACAATGAACAAGTAACTAGCCAGCCTCCAGTACTTTTACAGCACTTTTCTTCTCTAATTGACCGCTCAAATCTTTTTAATACAAGCCTCATTCACCCAATCCCACACATCGCTTTTATTGTTTAACATGCATGCACGCAGCACAGATAAATGCACTGGAGGCAACTCGGGGTTCAGTAACTTGCCAAAGGATACTTTGACGTGCAGACTGGAGCAGGCAGGTATCAAACCACCAACCTTCCAGTTAGCAGACGATCCAGGCTACCACAGCCTCCTACACGTCCTAATTCATGTTTCTGTTTACACCGAATGAAGGTGGAATACCACCACCTGCTAACATGTCACACACACTAAAGTTAAAATAGGACAGCAACCTTTTTGCAGGTAGGAAGAATTGCTGGTTGCCCAGTGATCTCGCTGATTATTTTCACATTCAGCGGCTGGTTACCCAGAGGCTGAGCTGCAACACTGTCAATCGCTAAGCGACAACTTTGAATCACAAAGCGATCGCAAGTTTATTGCTCGCAGTCGCAATAATTTTGGTCGTCCTGCAGTTTCCGCCCATTGTTTTCTCTACTGTGACTCTACCACAGCGACCAGATTGTTACAGGTGTAGGATCATTAACTATATTATATATGTATTTTCACTGCAATGCGGTACCAGAGCTAGTAGTGTGCCTGCATTTGAAAAACCGACTAATCATTGAAGTTCAAATTTCAAATATTGTATCATACAAACCCTTCAAAATATCTTTTGCATGTAGCATTGTTTAAAGCAGCAGATTAAAGTATGCCCTCTGAAATGTCCTGAAAAAAGTGCAATGTTGAATAACCTGCAACATGCAAGGAAAGTACAAAAACAACAAACCTCACCCCGAGTGTAGTATTTGAGAAATTGTATTTATTTTTCACCCCTGGGTTCTCTCAGAACTAGTTGGATTCATTTGTTGCTTTTGCTGTATTAAAAACTGACTTTTTTTTTTTGTTTGTGAAAAGCTGACATTTTGAAGCTGCAATCCAAGGCTTTCACATGGCAACGGCCAAAACACCACAACAATAGCGCACGAAGGTTAAAATAGATTTTGGCAAACAACACCCACGGTTAATCACGCGTGTGCCTGCACTACAATGGGGTTTTCATGCTTTTAAGGCCTAATAAAGTCAAAGTAAAACACCCTCTGTGCTCAGATGTGTCGCTCATTTTCCTAGATTGATTTTTTTTTCTTATTGTAATTGATTAGTGGGTAAAATGATACGAGCACTAGCTGTGCAGTATGTGACAAACAAACCCGAGTTTTAAAGACACGGATTGTAAATTGACCTGCGTTTTGTTACCAAGCCTGACAGCTGTGAACAAACACCCTTTAAGGAATTGTGCTGTTCATTAGAGTGCTGACCAAGAACTGTTTAAAGAACTTAAAGAAATGCACTGATCTGAAATATATTTGCTCATAATTAGCTTTCCACTGACCCCCGTGTCTTCACTGTGAGAGCACCATGATGCTCTCGATGAAGCAACACAAGCCAGTGTCATCAATTAAGGCGCTAAAGTGTTACTGTTTCACTGGTATTATAATGAGCATGCACTATAGAAAGATAAATAATTCTTGGGGACAGGGAGAGCTCATCAAAGGGCTTATTTCCTCGAAAAGTCCGTGTTTAGCTTGTGCAAAGACTTGTGGCAGAGGCTGAAGGCACAGACAATTGGCATTCAATCAGACAGGAGCTCAGAAATCCCTTTTTCTTCTCAGACGTTTGGGTTTAAGCGGGTGGCAAAGATCAAATTGCACTTAACGTGAAAAAGTGTGAGCAGTCTAGAGTTGCTGCTTAATGATGCCCTTTGTTTGTTTTCTGGGAAATTCACTTTTTAATCTCCTGGACTCTGCGAAGGCTTGCCAGGGAGCGGTGCCACATAACCCCCCCACCCTGATTTCTTATTTTATCTGTGGACAACCAAATCGATCGTTGTCTCCCCCGCACCTGCTCGCCTCCCTCCTCCGCAGCCCCCAAAAGAGATAGGCCCACGCTGTCCGTCCTGTTCTCCAATCAGGCTGTTTAGACCAGGCTATTTCAGGGAGAGAATGAGCCACTGGGTGGTCAAGCGCCTCCTCAGTGTCTCCCAGAGACAAGTGCATGTGAAAAGAAAAGAAAAGAAAAAAGCATTGAAATTTCTCAGGATCTTGACACATCTAATTGAGATTTCATGCCCTATTTTCTCAAAGATCCGAATCCTCGCTCTGTTCTACGGCAAGCAGTATTTCCCTGAGGATTGAGATGAAAGAAATTGTTTTCAGGTTTTATTTGGTTTTTGTTCCTTTAAGGGATTTTTTTTATCACGCTGGAGCAGCTTTTCAATACCCCCCACCCCCTTTTTTTTGTTCAAAAGACAAAGTGACTGTAGTTTATTTGGTTTATCTGACAGGTAGTGAAAAAATGAATTCCAATAAAGTTTCCGTTTCTTCCATCAGAGTAATTAATTTGAAAGCACGCATAGATTTGTCGTGATTTTTGCAACAGCACAAAAAGACCAAGAGAAGAAGTCTTCACGGCTGTTTGTGTTTGGTTTCATTTTCATTCATCTGTCCATCACAGACTGCCTTACAGTGTTATTGGTGTTCAGTCAAAAGGTTTGACAGTGGACCATAAATATTTCACAAGGACATCTGTTACCGGGTAGAAAGGTCTTCCCTACTTTGACAAACAGTAATGTGAAAAAGTCTTGAGACATCTCTCATTTCTTTCTGTTTTTATTGGGGAACGGGTGCGGCGGCATTATTGAAACATGTGCCAACATACATGGAAATAAAATATATGAGGCAAAAATAATATTTGTGCAATTCCAGTGAGCTTGAAGTCAATATTTGGTGTGACCACCTTTATTCTTCATCACAGCCTGAACTCTCTCAGGCAGCTTTTTTTTTCTGATTTCTTTCAGCAGTCTTCAGGAACAGTTCTCAGGCTTCCTGAAGGACACTCAGAGCTCTTCTTTGTTCTGCTCTCTGTCAGGATGATCCCACACTGCCTCAGTAATGTTGAGGTCCGGGCTCTGGGGAGGCCGATCCATGACTGATGGTGTCCCATGTGTGCTTTTCTATCCATTCGCAGTGTGTTTGGCATCATTGTTATGCTGAAAAATGAAGCTGTTCTCAATCAGACACTTTCCAGGTAGTGTTGCAGGGTGGATCAAAATCTGACAGGACTTTTCTGTGTTAATAATTCCACCAGTTTTTCAGCCCCAGACCACCTCCATGTTTTACAGATGGTTCTGGGGACTCACTGTTCTACCTCTCTCCTGACCACCTCTGTACACAGTGATGAAGATTTGAACCAAAAATGTCATATTTGGGTTAAAAAAACATTCCTCTGAAAATGAACTGGTTCTTGAATGGCGCTTTCACTCTACTCTGTGCACAGTATGCAACATCCACCCATTTCTTTCCCCACCTGTGTGTTATCTACCTAACATTTACACATTCACTCTGACAGTTGCATCATTGAGCAACTTGGGGTTTAGCATCTTGCCCAGGGTTATTTTGGCATAGAGACTGGAGCAAACAGGGATCGAACAGTCAACCTTACAATTAGCAGGTGACCTGCTTTAGCTCCTGAGCTACAGCCACCCCTGTGGTGCCAATGTCCAAAAGCAAACTTTGAAAAGCCTTCAGAAAGCCTGGAGAACTGTTGCTCAAATCGAACTCCCTCACAGCAAAATATAGTGGCTCAAGACTTTTGCACAGCACTATATATTTTGGTATAAAGCCACAATAAAACAATGAACTATAGCAAAAAATGCATATTCAATAAAGCTATTTTCTCCCATATCTCATATCACTTTATGTACCACTGTGTCACTCTGTCGCTGTGCTCCCTGTGCTCTCACAATGACATCACCCAGTCTTACATTACACATCTCTGACAGTCACAGAGGGAGCACCGACTTCCCAGCAGGCCCCATAATAGATGATCTGCAATCAGTGACATCATACGCAAGCATCAAGCTCAAATACCGTGGGGAAATACATAAAAAGTGGGAGTGAGCTCAGAGCCCCCCCGAGGTGTTTATTTATTATTTATTCAGGTTGCATGACAGTAAGACATTAGCATCACAAGGGGGACTGACATTAAGTGATCTTGCGAGTGCAAGTTTCTGTTTGTAATTCTTTTATTTTTCGTTTTAGCTTTTGAACGCGCTGCACTTCTAACACAAAAATATCAGGTTACACGGAATGAAACATTTTCGTAGCCAAGAAAGATCAAGGCTGCATCAAAGAATAGAACACCTAAATGCATCTACTGAAGCTTTTACATTACATATACCATTTTCAGAGCTGCTTTTGTTGAATATGAGTGTTTATGAGGATATGCTGTATGTACTTTGATGAGCCGAGGCAGCTTGTTAAAGACTGGGCAGAGGTTTGTTTTTTTTTTTCTTAAACGCTGCTTCTACTCTAAGGTATTTAAAGGGGATTCAAAAGATCTTTTGAAGATCTTCAAAGCAATACGCCAAACCATCATAAACAAACAGTTTGGAAATTTTGACCAAAACATAAATCTGTGGTGTTTTCTGCCCAGAGAAGAAAAACTGGCTAAAATTGTAGCTTCTCTCGTGGTCACCAAAAGTCGCTAACTGTTTCTTTCTGTTTTGTTTCATCCAAGTCATGGAGGTAGGATAACCGCTGCTGGTTATCGGGGTTATTAAAAAGCCAGCAGCTTCAGTTGGTTTGAGTCCAGACCAAGTTTCAGCTTGACCCCCTTTTGTCGTCGTCTCCCATCTAAACTGTATGAGGCGACTGCCTGCAGGTGGCACAGAGCCCTGCAGAATGATCACATTACACCTGTCTGTGAGACGACATCATGCCAGAGGTCTGATCTGCTGCGTGTGTTAATTGTCCGTACTTCTTTTATCTCCAGCTTTGGTTTTTATCCTTTGTGTTCAGCTTCTTACTTCTCCATTCACCGACTGCACTGCTGTGTCGTTCTGTGGTGTCTGAGCACTGATGTCCCCTTGTTAGTGTTGCTAGAGATGCATTACTCCATTTATCTAGACTCCGCTTTAAAGCTTTTCATTAAAAAAAAAAAACACCTATATTTGAAAACCCGTCTGTTTCCATTGACCTTTGTGAATTCTCTCTGAAAGCTGGAAATCACATATGAGAAATCTTTGTTGTTTGTAATATCGAGTGTGGTGCAGAATTTGAACCTCCTTTAAGCACTAAAGAACTCAACTAACATATTCAAAGAAATAATTAAGCCGTGGTTTCTCTCCCAAAGGAACCCTCGGCAGTAATATTCCTGACATTCCAGTTCATTTAACGCTCCGCTTTCACGGCTCTTTCTGATCATAGCAATCTTAGAGCTCAAAGAAGAAAAGTCACATTCAAAGAAATCTTTTATGGCAGTTTTGCTTATTACCCTCTCTTACAGCCTTTCAGGGAGCTCATCTCGACACCTTTTTTGTCCACTCCCAGCAGGGAGCATTAATAATCACCTCCATGCAACACTGGGACCATTGTCACAGAAGCGGCTCCAGCAAAGGGACTGTTAATGTCTCAAAGGAACCACTATTGACATCTTAGTCCTTTTGGAACAATCTATTGGAGAGACAAAATGCCTGTCTGTGAAAAAATGCTCATCCTTGCAGGTTGCCGGTAAAGTGTGCAGGGATGTCAAGAGCACTCACCTTTAGCATGAGATGGGCCTCTGGATTAGTTATTCACATTATCAGAGAACGGAGAGATACAAAGATGCAGATGGGAAGGAGGCTGAAGAGAGAATGTTTAATAGCTTGTTCCAGGGTTTAATTTGAAATATTATAAATAACAGTTGTGCGCTTTTTGTCCCCTTAACCTTTGACTGGGGTTTGGCATCATTACCACTCAGTTAAAACTGATAGTGGAGGTAGCTTATATGTCATTGGGCACTGTACTACAGGTAAACGAAGTACAAATGTACAGTTTAAAAGTACAGAATAAATAGCATGAAATAGTACTGATCCCTGGGGGTGTGGCCAAAGTAGCTGTGAAATTTGATTGGCACTCCAAGGAGCAGAGTGTTGTTTTCCTCAATATATGTGTATAATATTAAAGAGTTTAATAATAGTAGCTTGTCTCTCCACCTCTCAGTCCTTAACTTATATGTCATCACCCACTTTGCAAAGGTAAAGTTAAAACAAAGGTTGTGTTACACTGTTCTTTACTGCTGCCGTGATATACTGTTACTGGGTATTTACGTCTCCTAATGCATGTTTATGCATGTGTGCAGTTATATTTTTAAGTCCTTTGGTTTGGCATTTATTTCTCATAGACTTAATGGCTTGGTGCATGTGCATTATCCAGTATAAGATACACAGTTTAATAAGACACAAAATTTAAACTGATCCCTCTTCAAAAACTCACTTGAAGTTTAAGACGACCTCCAGTGAGGATCTGGTTTGGGTTCTGCAGGTGTGGCACAGTGCACCAGGGCAAATGTACTCCTTAGTTAATGTGAATTTCATCCACTGCTCCGTCAAAAGCACAGTAGCCACAGACAGTGGAGCGCCCCCTGCTGTAAGGAGTCCATGCCCACAAGTTTCCTTCTTTACTGTCCAGTTGATCTGGGACCTTGGTGCTCCACATTTCAGTGATGGATTAGGTTAATGGACCCCACATTGACCCTCCTTCCCTCGGGTGGAGGTGGGGGCACATATTACACAGTTGTTCCTTTTTGACCCTGAAATATAGACGGCTGTTTGCACTTTCTCTCAATTAAAGCTATATTGTTTAACAATAGGCAGTCCCCTGATGAAACCAAATTAGCTAGATTTTAGCCCGAGGTCATTATGTACTATACTGCCTGGCATAATCATGGCTTGGTTTCATAATCCCTTGATACTGATTAGCCTTTACTGTCCAGTTGTCTCAGTTGGATGACTTTGCTTTTAGTTTATTCTTGCTTGGACTATTTTTTTTAATGTCTTTATACTACAAGTAACTTAAAGTTAAGTTTTCATATTGCAATAAAAGGAAAATTTGGAGGTTTTATTGGATCTTTTTTTCCCCAGCAGTGTCCCTTTAAGGCCACGCCCTCTGCACAGGAAATTGCCAAAGTCGCAGGTTTATTTGATATCACAACAGGAAGTCCAATTTAGGCAAGCAACGTAGCTGACAGGAAACTCTCAAAACAGTTTGGGGAAAAATGAAACAAACAAAGGCTAAGAAGCAGGGGTGGACAGTTGATACACTGGGGGGAGTAGTCTAACCATGTAACCATGTGACTTTAACAGGGGAAGGAAGAAGATGCTGGCCTGTCTAGCTCTAACTCTGGAGAATATTTAGGCCTCTTGGCTACAATGAAATGCTTTTCTTTCTTAAAGTTACAGATATTGGATTTTTTTTATGCCTTATTTTTCACCTGTTCCTCAGCAGAGTTAAATATGTCCCACAGTACATTGTGCCAGTTTGTCTTCTTGCTGGTATGAGGGCAGCAGAGCTCTTACTGCTCCCTGGGCAGGCCGTAGCTGACCAGGTGCAGCAAGACAGTGCTGGACCAAAGCTACAGGAGTCCGGTAAGATTTGCTAATGACTGTTGCCTCGGCTGCCATGTGAGGACGTCCAAGCAGCATGAGAAGTATGTTCAGCAAGTATTTGTATTTGTTCACCTCTGAGTACAGAGAAATAGTAACTGGTGGACTGTGGTGATGGATATTTGACTTGATGGAAGTTTGAGAATGAGCTCGGCAGGACCTGAAGTGAAAGACCTTGCTCAATTAATTTATTCAAACGACAGGAGGAAAAAGAGAAAAAAAAAGTAACTTAGCAGCCCCATTATTGGGTGTTAATTTGCTGCCTTCATGTTCTTACTGTCTAAATCTGTTCTGGAAACAAGTCACGCACAGAAACACTGACGCCCTCTATACTTCCTTGATTTATCCTAATATAGTGACCCTTCCTTGCGTTTGATCTTTAAAATATAATCTACCTACTGGCCAAGTCTTCCTGACATTCTTTTGGGGACACACCTTTACAAATCACCATTAAAAATAGGGCCAACAGGTCCATGTTCTCTTTCCTTTTTACGAATTCTTATATGCTATCTAAATGCTAATGAGCTAATTGATATTTGAAGGCATGAATAACTTCCCCAAAGCCAGAAATCAGCATATGTGCTGTCATCTAGATGTAAAACCTCAAAACATTGTTTAGGGGATGGATTTTAAAGTTCTGGGTTTTTTTTCCCCTTTAAAGGGTTTTAAGGGGAAGAGGAGGTAAAACATCAAAACATATCTTTGAAACATTATTTCCAGGATTTGCATGTTGGTGACATTGAAATTATGCAAATTTGAAGTAGCCTTAACTAAAAACCAAACCAAAAAACAAACTGGGGCTACATCAAACTAAGCGACTTCCAGTGCAGTTTACATCCAGGGAAATTTTGTTGTCTGTTTAAAAAAAATCATATGTATGTTCAGTAGCCTGTTGTTTGTTTAAGCATCATCAAAGGTGCTTTGTTGTGGTAGGTCCACATAAAAGAAACTGACATTGTTCTGTGATTGCAGGAAATGAAGCCTGGCGTGCACCGGCGGACGTCGTTCATATCCTGACTGCTTACAGCTGTTTCTAATATGGTGTAATCTGCTCTCTAAAATATTTATTTGTTTCCATTTTTCAGTTCAGAGCCATCACTGACGCTGTCAGACCACCATCCGATATCTCGAATCTATTTTCCAGCTGTGAGGAGCTCTTCCCGGAGCACTCCTGCAAAAGGCAAATTCATTAGCTTTTTACTGACACTTTGAGATATTCTATCATCAGCATTACTTGGGTCACTTATCCTTTTTTTTCTCCTTCATGGAAGATAAGTGTCCAGCTAGCCATGTCTTTTTTTTCTCTTTTATTTGATACACATGGCTTCATTTGGGAATTCACCCTGAGAATGGACTATGTATCCAACTTATAGAAGCAGCACCATGCTGGAATTGTGCGATGTGGCTTCAGTTTTTTATTCATAAAATGCTTATGTATGTGGTTAACTTCCCAGATATAATTCCAACCTTTGATGGCTATAAAAATGAAGATGTTGGAAAATGTTCCTTAAGCTTGTTAATGGAGCTTCTTTGTTCATTTTTTAAAAATGTAAAATAACTTGTATCAATACAGGTTTGCAAGTTCTTTTTAAAAAAGACCATTCACATATAACAGTTACACATTCTCAGAAATTAGCAGTGGCTCTGGTTTACTACAGTGCCTCATAAATGAGTCCTCAGTTACAAGTTCTCCTCTGTCTAATTTACAATACACAAATGTGAAACATGTAGATAATATAGCTTCAGAGAGATGCTGTATTCTGACGGCTGGCTTTTTCATTTGAGCTTGTACATCCTGTATTTATTTGTTGAGACTGAAAGTGTGTGTGTGGGGGGGGGGGGCTGCCCTTTAAGTTATGATTAAATTTTTTTTTCACAGTTTGACACCCTTACTTAAAAAAAGG
>VOQJ01013120.1:31884-44000 GCA_015052665.1 Apistogramma diplotaenia
GGGGGTGGTTTTTTTTTGGTGGGTGTTTTTTTTTTTTTGTTTTGTTTTTTTTTTTTTTTTTTTTTTGTGAGAGAGGGGGGGGGGAGGTGGGGGGGGGGGGGGGGGGGCTGCCCTTTAAGTTATGATTAAATGTCTATTGTCACAGTTGACACACATGACTAAGAATAGTGTGTTTGAGTTTGTAACATCCTATCAGAGACTCCACAGATTATTGTCTGGCATTTACAGTATAAGACATAAATATGAAGCAGCATGCACTAGTATGCATATGTGCATGGCATATATTTGATGCAGGTCCTGTTGTGTTTTGCTGGTAATTATATACTACGCATGTCTGAAACACTAAAAGCACCGCTCTCCCCTCTTAATTGCATCTATGTGAGCCTAACTGTTGCTGCGCCCTCTTAAAGTCGACAAAAGATGCGTATGGGATAACTGCTGCTGCTGTAGAGTGCGCGCTACTAGTGTACATCCAGGCTTCACGCTACTGTAATATCAATATGCCTTTTAAAAATGTGTTTTCCGTGGGAAGCCCAAATTAACGCCCATCTTTGTTTCTAACCTGTAGGTCGAGGATTGAGGGCTGACCGTTGGCTGGACGGCTGTAAAGCAGACAGCGTGTAGGCTGCACGTACAGTTACTGTATTAGATAAGTGCGCTGTCCGCGGTGCTGAAACCTGTTAATTGCGGGGGGTTTGCATTTAACACCAGTGCAAATGGATTTTTTTTGCGCCGAGATCAGACCCTGTTTTTGGCAAATGATGTGCGAGTGGTGAAATGTCGCACATAGTGATAAAGCGGGTGAGCACGAGTGCGGCTGGCCTACTCGAAAACCGTTTCGGGAGTTCTGCCGTCTCTGTGAGGGCTAGGATAGAATAAAGGGTAAAAAGAAAGGAGGCAAGTGAAAGCAGCACACGTCGCTAAAATGACTCCAATAAGGTCGCTTTCCTCCTCTTTTCTTAGCTGATGGTGACAGTGTGGTGATCTGCTGTTAAACAAATTTGTGAGATTTAAAGAAAGAAAAAAACAAAGCAGAATATGCTACTCCCGAGTCATGGTGTTATTCCCGCCCGCTGCACAGCCCCATACCTCGGCAAAGGCGATGTTTGACTTCAAATGCCATATTTAGGAAAAATGCTCGGTCGCTTTGAGTGACTGGGGCGAGGACGAATGGCATCTTGTGATCTGGGAAAAGACGGCTGAACCAAATGAGGAGCGCCTCAGAGCCAATAGCGTTGGAGCACTTCTGTGCGCATAAGCGGTGGATGGAGCTTCTCTGGGTATACTTCCGCGTCCAATGCATGTTCATGTGTAGGTTGAATGGATGAAACGGGGAGTGCGGAGAGGTATAGGCATGCTGTGATACGGCCCTATATATTTGCCGGCAGGACTATCTTCCTTTTAAAGACAACCTCCTCCTCGCATTGGTTTCCACTCAGTGATGTCGCGTATTTGTGTGGCGCACCTGTAAAGAGCGAGACAGGCAGAAGCCGGCTTTTTTAATTATTTGATTCCTTTTCTTTCTTCTGTTCTTTTTTCCCTTTTGTTTCATGCATTTGCTGAAAGGAACTCATTTCTGTGTTTTGATTTAATAAATATTTCATTTCCTCATTTTATCTTGTTTGTGTTGGCTTTTATGTTCCCAAGTTTGAACTAAAGAGAGCGGAATTCATCATTTTACACGCTATTGGCCAGGTGTTTCATTCAGAGATTGTTTGCCTAAGGACGTCCCTAACTTTCATTTGTAGAAACGGTAAGATATTTTTACACATTTGCTCATTCACCTCAAACATGTGAAATTGATAAATATATATAATATTTTTTTAGGCTGTTTCTGTTCGCTGAGGACAGTGTGTGGAGCAGATGAATTCACTGTAGGCTCAGGCTGTTTTATTGCATGCAGACGCGATGGGAAAGTCGCCGTGATGCATTCATGTTTCCACTGAGGGCTAATTTTCAACTCTGAATCGCGGTTGCTTGGCATAGGAGAGTCTTACAACAGGCTTTCTCCGCACATGTGCTCATTTTTTTAAATTTTCCCCCGACATGCACGGACGCACTATGGCTCTTGTGTGCAGAAATGCAGGCCTTGTACAGGGGCTGAAACGTGGGATCCGCATAGTAGTCGTTACACTGTATGTAAAGGAAGAAATGTGGGGAAATATTAGACTAATATTACATATAGAAAATAATACTGCTGTTTACATCATAGAGCCAGTAAATAATCATATTTAAGATATTTTATTGTAGATTTGAGTTCTCCCATTAATATCTAAACTTGCAATTTAGAATCTTAATTTAAAAAAACAGGATTAAATAAAAATGTGCTTTTCAATTGATGGTAGGAGAACAACTTAATTGTTTTCTAATATCAATGTAACACTGTCTATACGATTGAAGATGCACTGTAACAGTAGAAAGATTAACGCTATATAGGTTAAGTGCAGCCTGTGTTGTGCTACTTAGAGCTGCTGGATGAAAGTCTGCTATCACATGCACATTTCTATGCTATTTTTGAATTTCCATGCGGGTCTTATTTGTGAAGAGTACACAAGCCTAGCTTTTTTTTTTTTAAAAAAACTGATCCTAACCCTTTTCTGCATTCCTGTCGTGATCAGCCTTTTTTTTTTTATAGGCCACCTATATATTAAATCCATGCCTAAATGTCTGCTTTGCATAAATTACAGTGGAGTAAACAATAGAAACAAAGGTTTTATATTAATTGTAGGGGATCATATTATGCGAAGCTATCTTTAAATTGGCTGATTACCCTATAAGGACCCCTGTTTTAGCTTTTTGGAGCTTGTAACGATTTCACAGTTGTGTTTTTCCTGCGTGTTGAATGCTGTTTAAAACAGCAGCCTACACCTGCAGCAAATCAATTATCTCGATAGCCTATTCCGGGTGTAGAGAGGGTGGGTCGCCGCTGATTGGCCGAAAGTGTGACTAGTTTATTTAGGGTGGTTGCGTTCCCGCCACCGCCCCAATACTGCCGGCAAAGGTTTGACGTCTGCAGACTCTGCCTCAGTAAATTCCCACAACGCCGATTCAACACCTTAAGGTAAGATAAATTAAAGGATTAGTGCTAATTTAAAACAAATGAAACAAAGCTAACTGCCCAAAGCAGCGGTGCCGGCGAAAGCTGCTAGCTAGGCCGAACAAGCCGGATTTCATGCTAGCTGGACCGAGCAGAAATGCCGTTTTAACTTGAAAATTTGCGCGTGTAACCTAACCTGAAAAGCTGAAGTTAATCGACGAACCTAATCCGGTTAGTAGCCAGCATAAAATTACGCCGGCTGAAGGGGGACTGTAACACCCCCAGTACACCCCTCCCCCCTCTATCACTGCTAGCTAAAGGTTGGACGTTAACCAAACCACCTTCGGTTAAACAATGCGCAGCTCACTGACGTACAAGGACTGTGAGGGGAAAAAGTTGCAGATTGTTGGAAGTTTCGCCGAGATTAAATGCGCCACATGAAACCAGTGTTGGCTGTGTAAATGTCATTTGTAAGTAGTCATGGTCTTTAATTGCATGAAGCTCTGCAGCACCAGCGCAGCTGCTCCAGATTACCCTAATTGTTCAGGGTGGTGGTTCTTCCAGGTGAGGGACTTCACTTTGTGTTTCACCTTATTAGAATTGTCTTGTCTAACAGGTCCTTAAAGTTAGGCGGTTTTAAGCCTTTACCTTTAAACATACCAAAACCTATAAATTAGACCAAACTTTTGCATTTTAGCCAAATGACTTCTCGTTTATGGTACTGTGTCGTTCTCTTTGTCAGAGCTGAACAATATTTTTGCAGAGATTTCAGCAATTGCATACTTCCAACAAGAACATGTATAATATATTTAGGGGCTGTGAATTGTGGACCCAGCCACAGTTTTACAGTGTTTGATGGAGGACTTCTATGTATTTTTGGTGTACTTGTTAATTTACTGCCTGATCTCATTGCCATCAGCAATACCAGTAAGCTTCTGAATATTTTGGGTGTTGCTGCAACTCCCAGTAAGGAACCTGGTAGGTTTTGTCTTTTGTAAGCCTGAGCTTTTAATACTGGAACTGCGGCATAAACGAATGCATTTTGACTCTGCTTTGTATTTAGTGTGGCCTTGAATATTGAGTGACTGTCGAAGCCACGGGCATCAGTTTGTGGTGAGTAACCTTCAGCTGTGAGGTCAAGAAAAGATTACATATCATGGAGTCAGCAGCTCAGAGCCTGACCAGCTAATTTACCAGGAAGTTGCCAGAATACAGGACATCTGTGGGTATGGGGGGGAAGAGCAAAAGGAAACTGATGTCTGTGAGCTGTCAGGTTTTTTTAAAAAGGTTTTTAATAGAATCACTTTACACATTAAATACATAGTCTATGCTGCTTTTAGTCCAGGCATCTGAATAAATGCAACACTACAAAATATTGAAACTGGAGAAAAAAAATTTTCTCATACAAATGGCTGATCCAATCATGCAGCTTGATTTTGTTCCTGTTATATTGGCTTTAAGATCACTATTGGCTGCATAGTGATTGCCCTTCATTTCCATAATATCAGTAGTGTTGAACACAGCGCAGGGGATATTAATTCAGATGAAGCGTCGCAGCAGATCTAATCATAGGTATGTAAAAGATATCTGCTGCTTTTAGGCATTTTTCTTCCCCTCTGTTCGTGCAGCGTCCACAGCTTCAGCAACCTCCGTCTTCCTGAGGACAAGAGATAAGAGCGGTTGTCTTTATGTATTATTGAGCCCCCACGTCTGCCTTTCTAAATAAAGGCTGCTGACAGAGTGACTAAAATGCAGGACAGTGAGTGAACTTCCAAAGGCCACATATCACTGTGCTCTGTGCGGCGACGTGTGCTGCTGTCAGAACTGGGTTAGTATACAGCGTGTGGCTTTAAGGAAAAAAGCAATTTTGCTCCCTTTGTCCTCCTTAAATGTCCACCCCATCCCCCTTCGCTGTCTTTGTTGCCTCGCCCCCGTCGCCCCCTTGCTGCTGAGATAGTCTAAGGCTCTGTGGCTTCTGCACTTATTATGTGTTGGCCACGGGGCGGCCGTCCCCTGTATGTGCAGGTCATTACTGGAGATCAGCAATGCATTGCCCTTGAACTCTGTCACTGCTTTCTCATAGGCCTGTGTAAGTGATTTTTGGGGTGAGTGCTTTATGTAATTTAACTGTTAGGGTGTAGGCTTATTTCTGGTGGTGGATACATGTCCAGTTTAATCTTAAAATTACACACGTTACCTGGATAGTGAACAGGATTCATGAAACTACTTTTTTGTCCTTTAAAAGTAGCAAGTGTTGCCTTTCTTAGTAGTTTAAAGTACCAACGTTTGGGTTGTCAACAGTCTTCTCATATGCATGTTTATTTCTTTAATTTACAAGTATCATAGTAGGTTATTCTTTGAGCACAGGGGCAGTTTTAACATCAGACTTTATTAATGACTTGCACACTTTAAAATATAATAGCAGATAGTCTTGTTTATAGCACAGTATATCAGTTTTGAAACAGAAAATTTTAGTCTGTTTCCACTCTTTTATCAAATTAAATTGTCCAATGATACATTTGACTTGGTGTTAGTTTATGCAAAAAAGCCAGTTATTAGTACTTAAATTGTATTGTAGATTTCAAGTTGGTTCTAAAACTGTGATTTGCTTTTTCTAACTTAATACTTAAAGACAGTAGTAACAGATTGGCAAATATGAAAAATCATAAGCACTGACATATTTAGGTTTGTACTTTAGCTCTCCAACAGCACAGAGCATGAAGTATAAAAATGCCTCTGGTTAGGATTTCTGAATAAGTCAATACTGATGAATATGTGTTGCAGTCTCTTGAGCAATATGAGCCCAACTGAACTTTATTTCAGCCAAATTTTGCAGGTTTTTTTTTTAAATAACATTTTCTTCTGAGATTGCAGGATTGACTTTTCAAAAGTGTTTGCTGGTGAGAAACTGCACTTATAATTTTGGAGGCAGGCTGCCAATTATAACTCAGTTGCATCACTTTTTAGTAGCATTGTGACATCCTCTGGCTGGCACGGGGGAGGGCGGGGACCATGCATGCATACATAAGTACCCTTTTCTCAACCTCAGGACAAGTGCTACAGAAATGAGTTTACCTATAAAGATGCCCCCCTCCTCCACACACACAATGATCTTTATGTAAAAGTGCATCTCAAGCTGACTTGCCAGTAAGAATGGCACAGCAGTTTTTGAAATGTGGAGTAGAGAGCAAAGCAACTAAGAGGCAGAAGAGATCCTGTTAGGATCTGACGTGACAGTGTTCACTCATCAGCAAAATGAGTTTTGATTGAACAAAATTAACTGGTCCAGGGGCAATATGTCCAAGTAGGAAAGCGCATGTATGTGCTGACTTGGGTAGGACATGGCCTTTGCTCTAATAACTGCCTCATCTCAGAAAGACACAAACTAAAGACAGCAGCTTAGTGGAGGCTTTGGCTATATTTATGTGGAAAACTGTTTCTTTTTTCTTTTCTTTTTTTCCCCCTTAAGCAGAAACCGGCCTCAGTGAATGCATGTGCAAACGGCTCATTCAAAGGTGCTGCTTCACCTAACAGAAAACACACACAGGTGTGTCTGTGCGGGGAGAGCTTCCAGAAGTCATCACTTTTTTCTTTTTAAAGTTAAATATATTGACAGAGTTGTTAAGTTGGCATCGGTGAAGTGATATGTGGTGATTACTGCTGAGAGCGAGAGGAATGTCAGACACCCAAGCTGAGATGCAGCATACAGGATTCCTACTTAAGAAAACAAATTGCTTCTTAGGTTTTAGATGAACCGTAAAAATGAACTAGTAAATAATAAAACTGAAATTTTCTCATCTAGGTATGACTGAACACCCCCCTCTTTTTTGTAGCCTTATTCTTTGTACTCTTAGTGTGTGGGTAGACTGGTCTCATCTATGTTTTCAGCTGGGATATTTTGAACCGTTACTTGTGGGCTTTTAGTTTTCAAGGACAGGTTGTGCATGTCAGTGTGTGCACTCTGGAGTTCTTTACTCTGCAGCTTGTCACGCATACTTGGTCAATTTAATCCTCCGTGGAGTTGGTAGCAGAGATTCGTGCCTCCTCACTTTAAGTGCTCACTGTCACATCGGTACATGCCGATCTCAGCGTTGGCTTCGTGTTCAAGTTGAAGAAATTGAGTGGTCGGTCAGATCTGTACCAGTTTGCCCGTTGTCAGTCTCGAAGCTTAATTCAGCTCAATTTTCCCTGATGAATGTTTTGTCATAAAAGACTTAATGAGTTCACCTGTAGTAGATAATGACACTGTCATATTTGTGTGCTCGTGCTAGGAAGGAGCAGTTAAAAAAAAAAAGACCATAGTGAATGTTCAGGCCGACCTGTGCAGTGAGCATAATGTAGTACTTTCCATAGTGATCATGTAATGTGTAGATTGCTTGACGACCTTTCACTTTAGGTTCTTTTAATTGAAAGTCTGGGTATTTTCAGATTGCTGTTGTGACTTGCATGTATGATTAATTTAAATGTAGAGCTGAAAGCTGTTATTAGGTTACAAACATCCATCTTCAATAGTAGGCTGTCAAGAAAAATATAGAAGAAAACAATCAAGAAAGTATTAATTTAAAAGTATTTTTTAAAATAAAACTGAAAAATTGAGGGATAAAAGCTTTACACAAATTTCCAGAATATTCAGAATTTCTTGTGAATTGTCTGAACTTCCCCACAAAATTCACTTTGCAATGATGTAAACATGCTGGAAACAAAGGACCCAAAGTGTTTTTCTTAAAATCTCTGTTCTCAGTTTACAGAGAGTGCAGGGGTGTTTTTATCCTTGCAGAAAAGATCCGGGTGTGACTGTTATGGCACTGGGGTGGGGTGAAGTGTTTTCTGTATGAAGGATGAGCTGCCCCTCCACCCTCCAAGGCAGTAGCGATAGCTGGGGAAATGCTGAGATTGATTGATTCAATAACAGTTGATTTTTTTCAGCTGCATCTCAGTGGAATTTGATCAGCTGTGAAATCTTGCTTCTGAACACCCACTCAGTCACTTTTCTATGTAATTAATTAGCACAATCAGTGAGCTGCTAAAACAGAGCCAGCACCATCAGCTTCAGAGGTTAAAGGATGACAAATGGCTTAGAAACAAAAGTTTAGTGCCTCAGGTGACTATTTACAGCTTTTTGGTAACATTGAAAGGCCCCTATACTATTCTGGGTCAGTATTGATTCTTATAACAGTTTGGCCCATAGTTGATGCTGATACCAGTGTTTTGGTCTTATTTATTTATCATTGTCGAGGCAAGTTAGAAAATTAACCGCTTTAAAATCTTTCATCTGTTAGCCACTTTTTATGTTTAATTAGTGCAGAACTGATCACGCTCAAATCAGTACATTTTCCGCTAAAGTTGATGGCAGTCAGCAAGGCGAGTATCAGCTGATGATTGTGCGTCCCTACTTTTCACACTGTGAAAGCGTTCACTGTGTTTGAATTGGAAATCTCTATTTTTCTCATTGCAGCACTGTGTGCGGAGCCTTTTCTTCCCTTGCGAGAAGGCTGTGGGATCTGAAAGTCCCAGTAACTAAACATGCTACACTTTAATGAGTCCTAAAAGGGAGCCTACTCAGTGGGGTAAAATTGTGGAGGTGGATGGGTTTATCTCAGCAATGATGGGAAAACAAAAAAAAAAAACCCTTGTGGTCTTTATCTGGGACTGGTTTCTCATGAAAATTTTGAGGCAAAGCCTCTAGGGGAACAAGATGCTCTGCTCTAAGAGGAGGCTGCTGGCTGGCTGCACAGTGAAAGCCTTGACTGAAATTTTTGGGGAGCGGCATCTTGCCAGGCTTTCTATTCCAAGTGTTTATCTAATGAAATATTTCTGCCTTGTGGCAGTATCTCAAATGGGACAGGAGCCAATGTTTGTGTGTTGTACTTAGAATAAAAGGTGAGACATGAAATGGAGATAGAAGTCAGTCAATTTCTTAAACAATGTGTTCTCCTGTGTCCTGCTTTTGTTACCGTGCACATGGGGAGGCAGTTTCTAGAGCAGATTAACTGCTTACAAATGCAGTTTTTGGCAAATTAAATTAAAGGGCACACATCTGTGCACTCTTTTGTCGTGTTAACAAAACAGCTAAAGTTTTGCAGTCCCCAAATGGTTTCACTCTGACAAATAACAGATGAAAAGAGCAGTGGGAGGGTTGAGTTGACCTGTGAAGTTCAAAACCTATTAGCCATTTAGTTATTGTTGTTTTAAGTTTTATTTTGTAGAAAAGGTGTAAAACTGCTGATGGCCATTTATGAAGGGAACGAAAGCAGATGTGTGTCTTGCCATGTACCCTGGCCTGCAGCCTATTACCTGCAGTGTTCAGCACACTAACACAGCACTAATACTGCCATTATTTTCTGTATGAAGAACGTTTTAGACGTCTTCTGTAACAGTTGCAGGTTATAAGGGATGTTAATGATAGAATAACTTAAAACCCCAGGATGTTAGGTTTCTTATTAGAGAATGTATATTTAAAAATCTGTTAGGTGAGTAAATGTTACAGAAAATCTTCAACGGTGATATCCAGGCACACGTGTATTTTTCTCATTAAATGATGATTAAATCCCTGATGACAAATACGAATTAAGAATTTCTGTATTGGATTTTAATAACACTTTATTGTTAATGGGTTTCCGTCATTGTCTTGGTTTTTATACACCCATGTTAAATATTGCCCCAATATAAATAACATTGTAAAGTCTAAATTCATCTCTTCTTGGCATACACTGCAATCTATCAGAGGAGCAGCAAAGGAAAGCTGTAGTGACTGCTCATGATGGATGACCTTAAAGATTTGGATGCATGTGCGAGTCGCACCAACTCATGCTACAGTCTGATGTGCCGACCTACGGAAATATTAACTACAGGCAGCAGTGATGCAGACTGCAGCAACTGATTGTTTTTGTGCATGGCCAATGCCTCTGTGAACCAAAAACACACTGAGGCATGCTAACTCTGCTAACAAGCATTTTGGAGGGGCTTATACAATTAGCAAGCTAATGCTAATGTTAAATGCTTAATGTCTTGCCCGCTTGCAGTGATTAACAGTTAAAGTAATTCTTTTTGCACATAAACCAAGAGTTACACTTGCATATCATCCATTCAACATGTCCCAGAGTGCTGTTTCTTTCCACTAATGGGTGTGGACAAGTCTCATAAGCATATACAATAAAAACATAATCCAGGTTTGTTTAGTTGCTAACTGCACTTCCTATGTTGGAATACCTGTCATCACATTGTCAGTATGAGCTAGCATGTTTTTAATGCAAACCGGAAACTGTGACTCCTGGGATCTTATGTTTAATAGGAAGTCCAAAATTATTCTTTGAGCACCCTCTTTCCTCTTTTTACCTTCTCACTTTCATGTTTGATGTCACGTTGTTTTCTGTAGTCATATGAAATCAAGTGTGACAGGCATCTAGAATCAGTCTGGTATCAGTGATGGGGTGTAGGGTGCTTGCTTGTTATAGAATAGAATAGCCTTTGTCATTATACAGCTGTACAATGAAATTGGAGGGCCACTCCCATTCGGTGCATAGGCTAAGATACAGAGTAAAATAAAAAGTTACAAGATATGTACATTTAAAATAGTGGTGGAGAGTGAAGAGTTCAGATACTCTACCCAATCAACCACTGGCTAGAAGCCTGGCTATAATTACAGTGAGCACAAAGTGTTAAAGGAGGACATTCTGCATTTATTTTAAAATCAAGAGCTTCGTAGAACAAAACAAGTAGTGCTCTTCAGAAAACTCAGCACATGTTCTTAAATATGTGATGCAGCGTACAAAAAGTCAGCAAAAGATGCAGGTCGAGAATCAAAATGCAGCCAATGGATGACAATCAAAACGACTGGACTTTCAGCATTAACGTTGCTGACTCCAAATGTATCTCAAAACTATGTCCAAAAATATTGAACAGTTTTTGATGCATAAACTGTAAAACGGTGCACTATTTTGCCCCTAACCCTTGTCCAGCAAGCCTCTCTCCCACCTGTGAGGGAAGGTTGTGCCACTCATTGTAGCCACACACTCCGGATGGAGTGTGACAACAATACTGTGTGGATTGTGATCAAAAGATGGCTTCTTGTAAATCTACTGGAGGTTTTTAATCCAAGGTTCAGTCATTTACAAATGTGATGATCCACCCGCATCGTTACTGAAGCATACTAAAGTACAATCTTTCAAAGAACAGGTTTCTTTGACATTCAGTGTAAAAATTAATAGAAAAATAAGCACAGATGGATAATTTGAATCCTGTGTGTGTGTGTGTGTGTGTGTGTGTGTGTGTGTTGATCTACAAGTTAAAAATTTAGGGGATTGTAAACTCTGGACAGATTTTCACATGCTGTCACAGATGTACGCTGTCCACAAGAGTAAAAGCAAACAAGAGCCAGAGACAAAGTGTTTGATTTATTTTTTAGACTAGCTGGGGTGCAGATCACTCTGTGGAGCCTAGTTGGGTCATCATTACTGTCGACGGATTTTTCATTATTCATAAAATAAAGTTCAGGCTGCTGCCTGTCCATCGTGGTTTCTGTTTCTTCCAGTGGATTGTAAGCTTGGTTTACTACTAGGGGTGTGCCATCTAAGGCACCTCACAATTCGATTCGATTACGATTCAGGGTGCTACGATTCAATTCAACGATTATCACGATATTAACGATTATCACAATTATCACGATTTTTGATGCATCTTTTTTCTCCATTCAAGATTTTTTTTTGGCTACTTTATACTTATAAACAAGGTATTTTAGTATCCAATAATTCAAGTAACCAAACAAATTTACCTCCATTCTTTTATTTATGCCAAACCACCAAATGATTGTATCTGGGCTCCAGCGTCCGCATCAGAGCACGGAAGCCCTGGTTGTTAACTATAGCATACGGATGTAAATCCTTAGCGATAAAAGTTGCAATGGCTGCTGAGATTCGTTTAGCCCTTTCAGAGCTGTGGGGAAGTTTGGGCAGTCCTTCCTCGATTGTTGGCTGGTTAGCAACAACTGGCGACTTCTTCTCCTCCTCTAGCCCGGGGTGGAAACGCGTGAGGTGCTGTCGCATGTTTGTGGTGTTACCGCTGTATTTAATTTTAGTTTTAC